>JACCGJ010014210.1:0-51168 GCA_013407085.1 Atriophallophorus winterbourni | reverse complement strand
TTCTAACACGTTCACCAATCGTCATAGAAACTTCACTATGTCAAATATTACAACAATGCTGGTTAGGCTGTTTAAAAAAGGAACCATTGGACATGACAATTAAATCGATGTGTGATATCGGGATTTGCGTTGAAATGCGTCAAAACATGAAGTGTTGATTTTGAGTTCAAATTTACGCTAAGTGGATTGATGTGGACCAATACACGTAACGGAAAACGTTGTTTCAATGCAAGCGACATGGTTATGGGTTTAACTCCATTAAACATGTGTTTGGACACATGTGATTGAACAGGTTGGTTGTACCAGGCTTATCCAACAGTGGCATACGAGCGCTACTTGTTCACCATTTCTCCACTGTTTCAAGCGCATGTGGATCCTGATCTTACTGTCACTACCTGATGAGTGCCAACAGCACGAAACCGGTCGTGGGGTGTGTGTGATGGAAATGCATGCAAATGAATATTTTAATACAACTTGTTTTCAAGCATCCCGGTAGCTCACAGGCGTTGTGTATTTCAAACTGCGCAGTTTAGATTTTAAACAAACGTCGGAGAAGAGAATAACTCAGGCATTTTTAGAACGCAACTTGTAAGCAAACGTTGCATGCGGTTGACAAGTAAAACCTGCTCAATAACGTGTGCACACACACATTTAGATGGGTTCAACAAAATAGCGCAAATAAACAATCCGTATTTGTATTCATTTCCATCACACACACATACGTCACGACCGGTTTCGGGCTGTTTGATCTTACCCGGTAGGGACAGTGGGATCAGGATTCGAATGGCATGAATTGATGGAGAAAAGATTAACAATCTTTGCACTTGTTAGCCACTGATGGATAAAGCGTGCACTACGGATTATCTATCTATACCACAAGTTTAACCCATTTACATTATGATTAGGCACATTTGACAAACAGGTTGGTTCTACCAGACGTAACAAACAGTGGCTAGCAAGTTCAGAGTTTCTCAACTGTTTCACGTCATGGAGATATTGATCATACTGTCTTTATCTGATCAGTGCAAACAGAACTAAACAGTTTTTGTTGTGGTGATCTATGGGCAAAGGATGCGGAACTTTTGTAAGAAACTTCATTTGTATTTTAATGTTCGTGTATCTTCAATTAATTAGATAATCTTCTTGAAAAATAATTTTTATATGGTCTCCTACACTACTGACACAGGTTTACACATAGAGAACGGCATCTGTTTAATGTACAATGAAATTCATGGACTAATCATTACGTAAACCAAGAAGCAACCTTGAAAAATATGAAACTAGATTGGGAATATAATACATTCGGGATATTTATTACGTAATCGAAAACTGGGAGGAATTTGATTCAAGAGAGAATAGATTATCTAAGTCCATTACATCTAGAAAGGAAAAATACATTGGCCATCAACGAAACATGCTCTCCAGAACTCCAGCAATTACAACTCACAGTGGTGGTTGGCAATGCACCATATCTGATACTCAGTGTTGAACGAATCATTTGATGATGTCAATCAAGAACTGCTATTGTCAAAACTTACCTGAGGAGTAGAAGGTACACCCCACGCATGGACAAAAGAATGGTAAATCTCACGTGAGATGTACGTGCAATTCTAAACGAAGCTATCCTGGCGATTGAAGTTTCCTGTGTTCTCCCACAATGATCAGCCCCTAGAGAAATCTTGCTACAAATATATATATATATATATATATATATATCAACGTCTTGCCTACCGGAGTACTGTCGCCAGTGATTATTTTTGCTGATGACGCAAACCTCTGGCGCAAGATAAATTACACAGCCTTAGCCAACAAAATATAACAGAATGCACGAAATACAAATTATTATCGCCGAACAGCATATTGAACGAAGAATATTATAAAGGTCGAAATGGTATTCAACCCACCTCCTTCGAACAAGATTTAGGAATGATTATTCAATCTGACTTATGAAACTCTATGCAATGCCACCACGCTGTCAGCAAAGATGAAAGCAACTTGGGTCTCCTCAGAAGTGCCCCACGTTCGTTTGACGCCAATATAACTGGCAACTTGATTTCAACCTATATCCACCCTCAGATCGAATATGCTATCCCAGAATGGGATCCTCGGTTGAAAAAAGATATTCAGCTATTGAAAAACTTCACAGCGCAGTACGACAAAGCTAGTCATTTGACTTTGAGTATCCATAATAAACGCGACTTAAAATGTTTTAATTACATTGAGTCCAATAAAGACGACAACGGGAAGCAGTGATTTTCAATTGGCCAGTGCTCAATCAAATAAACCATCAATGTGGAATTGTTACATCTTGCACACAACACACATCTACGTGGTCACTCGTCTTAACTCTACCAACAGCGTATGAACTGCGCGAATACGAATTTCCCTTGGCAGTATGCGCAGAACAAAATTACATGCCATTACTTCCACTTCTGTGCAAATTATCCCAGCTCAGCAACCTAATCAATGATAATCAATTGTTGTCGAATGCAGTGCCAATGCTTAAGCGTGGGTGTCTCAAACGTGCATTTTGGCAAGGCAACCGCGGATACCATGACAACCGGTGACTTAATACAAGCAAAAATGATCCCTTAGTGGCATTTGTTGAGAAATATATTTCGTCGTCACCTGAGATCTACTAAGGAGCATGTGCACTGAATCGCACTGAGGCAACGGTATTCACAGTGTGTTACGAACATGACTGGGTTGATATCGATTATTGCATCACGTGCGTCTGTCATGTTGAGCACACAAACGCTGAACATACAAGCTAATTGCCAGTAATGTTTGATTGCACACTTCCGGAATTCAGAATAAATTCATGATCAGAGAATCAACGTGAAAAGCTGAAATAATGCCGAGTGGTTGATTGTCCAGTGAACCGCCGGTCACGAACTAAAATGAAGAATCTTGTGTAGCCGTTTTTACGACATTCTGTTAAGACCATAATATATCCGTATCAAGAAGTTTTGCTTTTCTAAACTGTTCCTAATTCGGACTTTGTAGAACGTATCATTTTGAAGCGGAGACTAAGCAGCTTGACCCAGCAATACTTTGGATGATTGATCCACGTTGTGGATTATGCCAGGCGATCAAATCAACGGAAATGACCATTTTTGAGTAGTGCTCACAAACGAGTGCTCTTTGTCGTTCTCAGATGGTGACAGTAAAAATGATGTTAACAAATATTGAAACAGTGAAGAAGTTGTATAAATGTTTTATCTGCAACAAATGATAAATATGGTTTTTGTAACGAACCACAGTGTACAAATTCATAATCAAAAGATGATTTCTGATAAAGCACGCGACAAACTTCCGCAACTTTGATGTGGTGTGGCGCGATAAACGACATACATTTTTTGTCCAGAGAAAGATGTTGTTCCTCCCTCGTTTGAAACGCTGTGAGGCATGAAACAATCTTGCACATGTGATGCACATCTCTGGTCTAAGTTGACCGGGGGAGACTAACAGCACAAGCATCGCTTAGCTTTATTTTCCGTTTGCAGCATATAACTAATCCGTTAAAACAGCTGGTTGCCGATTGACATTCTACATCCCAGAACCCGACGAATATCCATATTTACCATTTTATTGTTACACACGGAATTGTATATCAATATAGTTACCTAAAAGTGTACCCGTCAAAATCTTCAAAGTATGACTTGGTTAATCGCCCCATTGCCTGATAAATGTAAACGGCTGGGAAATGGTTGTCGAATGTAAGTGCCGGAGATGTCAGCAACTTTCATTAGTCTTTTACTCCCTGACAGGTAATTATTCCGTGATTCTACCTTTAACATCGTGCGTTTTTTAAGAACATAATTAGAGAGAATCTTCAAAGTTTTGATGTGCTGAATCGTTACCATTATTGAGCAGATACAGGTCTTGGCTGCTGAACGTAGATCACGCCGCCGGCGTGCAACTAAGGCCCTACAAACGAGTTTTGCCTATCGTTGCAAGCGCTGCGGCAGAGATTGTTCTTCGCGAATCGGACTGTTTAGTGCAGCTTGTGATGTACATCCACGGTGGACATCGACCGAATGAGGCCGTAAACGGATACTATTATATTTAAAAAAAGTTATCTTGCAAGCTTCACCTGATGAGCGCGAAGATCCAGAATATGGTTATGATTCCCCCCGCAGCACTCATAACCTTTGACAGTACACTGCCAATCATCGTCATCTGCACGCCATCAGCGTGATCTACTTCCGGTACACGAGATTAGTATCTTCAATCGCCAACTTCAATATGACTCCTGACACATGGTGTGTTCAAGAGCAAGTTCATCCAAACTTGTAGCGTTAACGACGATAGATCTTATAACTTCTTCCTTAACATTCACATCATACTGTTACTAATGAACGTTGTTCAACCATTACCCATTTCAGGATCACATGGCAAACACAAGCGCTCCCAAGGAGTGAGTCACACCATTGCTTCATCTAATTCCATGTTCAGCGACAAAGACCAAAATGCAGTTCTTCTACGAGGATTGGATGAAGCCAAAATCACCATTGATTTATTTCTCAACAATCGATTCGAAGAAGCCAAAGCTCGGTTAAAAAAGTTAGCTAAAGTTTAAATTATCACGGCAAATATTTGCGAATTTAGTGAACAAGCCGATATGTACGAGCGACTTGCGCATTCGACGATACTATTCGTTCAAGCTGCCGCTACAATAGCCAGGGTAAGTGCCGGGTTTATATTGTTGTGTATACGGTTTATTAAACTGAACTGCACTTCCTCAATGTTTTTAACTAACATGTTCATTTTGAAGACCCCGTCCAGTGTGGCCTCTTCGAACAAGTACATCACAGGCGCATGATGGTTTCTTGCTCCACATCATTTTGATTGACTCAACAGGTCGATTGGAGAGATACAATCTCTTCCGCGATGCTCACAATGACAGACGTTACTCGCTAGAATGATGTCAGTTGCGTGCTCAGGTGTGAAACCAACCTCCAATATGGTTATCCAATTCGACGCAGCACTTTTTCTTGAATGCACCGAGAATTGTGTACCGGAAAACGTTATGTTACTAAGAATCCGAGGCATACGATACTTGTGACTAGTCGTATTGAAAACGTAATGCCTAGTTTTATCGAGCTAGAGTTTAATTAGTTGTATTCTAGAATATTTATCCTTGACCGGATTTCATTTTCATAGAAATACTTATAGAATATGAACACCTCAATTGTTTGATACACGTGAAACCTCGTTCCATGTCGATCAGATCAACCAACCACCTGAAATCAGCCACTCAATTGTAAAGGAAACTGTAAAATTTAGGACCTACAACCGAACAGCAACCAGTTTTATATTTGCTAGAACATATTCGCATTTCTGGTTATCGCTCTAGCACATCTTTGATTAACATGTACTCCAATTTTCAATATGTTTTCTACATAAAAAGCCTACGAACATTTCCATGTAGTACCTGCTTCAAATGACTTTGGTAGGTAGATTTTGCCTCCTCAATATTTGTCCCACGTAAAACGCTTGACCTGTTCGTTGTACAGCGGAGCAGTTGCAGTAAAATTTTGACCAGATAAAGAATGACCAAAGTAATGTGTTGCTCACATCCCCACCCCTAACAAACCACTACCGGTATCTGGCTGTTTGCCGTCGTCAGGTGGAGACAGTAAGATCAGGATCAGCGAACCTTGAAGATAAAGAATGTGTTCGTGGGTTATTTAAATGAATTGTGTCACACAATTTCGATTACACTGCATTTATACTTGCAAGTAAATCCTGCAACAAAACTTTTTGTTTCGATTGGTTTAAAGGTTATCCAGTAATTTTCACAAAATATGCAAAAAACACTTGAGGATTATTTTGAGTACGGGCAGCCTGTTCAATCACACACACGCACAAATACCAAAGCGATAAAACCAGTGGCTGAAAGCCATGGACATATTAACCACGTAAACACGCTCACCCACACAACACACACACGCTCAAATAAACAAACTTTCTGCATCTTCAAACGTGTGTGAAAAACACATTTAGTTGGGACAAAACCCATGGTCTTGAAATGAAATTCACGAAAAGGGGTCATGGCATGTGTTTGTGTGTGAAGAAAATGCATGCAAATGATGATCATCTTCAACTGTGTACGAACCCCATACAACAGTGACATTCAAGTGTAACCTTGTCTACCATTTATCCACTGTTTCAAGGCTCACTGAACCTAATTTTACTGTCTCCACCTGATGACGGCAAACAGCCAGAAACCGGTAGTGGAGTGTAATTTCGGGTGATGTGAGCAACACATCACTTTGTTCAACTTTGATTCATAATTAAAATACAAATTTGTTCTCTTTTGGATACGGCTGATGTAATTATACTTTGTACAGGACCATTTGGACTACGCGTCAAACGTCATACTGACCACGTTGAAATGTTGCGAGACCAAGCGCCGAAAAGCGGATTTCAAAGAAATTTTCACTAAGCGCCTAGCAAAACAACGCATTGCAATATACAAACAATACACGGAAGGTAAACTTTGAGTTTGGTGTGAAGTGCGTCAAATAGTCATCATGTCGTCTAACCGCAATCAGCAAACTATACAAATAAAACTTAGACTTTGAAACCAATGTTTGCTAGGACTCGTACAATGAACACTGGTGTCCAACTTGGTTTATCAATTATCCACTGTTTCAAGTGTCACTTATTCTCAACTTACCGTCTCCACCTGATGATGACAAACAGCCAGAAACTGGTTGTGGTGTGAAAGTGCGGGGATCTTAGCAACATATGAAAAAGGATGACATCTGTGTTAAAATAATATCAATATTTATTGAATATTGCCACAGAGTCAGTGTGAAAATAATGAAACTATAAACTATCTACACATCTTTTAGATACGAAAAATTAATCACATTGGAAATTATCGCTCTAGTTTAGGTGGCTGCATTAAAGACTATTTTGGCCTGCAACATATCATGGTCAAGTTGATACTATATAAGCGAGCACTTCATTTTCGATGTTCAAGTGGCCTTCATGAGGCTAGAATAGATTCACAGGACTAGATTACATCATCAATTTAACTCCTTCTGTTACGTTTATTGTTTGGTTTTTCAGTGTTCCAAAACCTATCTATCGGTCATATCCATATTCAGATCTTGTTAGATAAAAACTCCGCATTTAAATGCATTTCCATCAAACACAAACACTAGACGACCGGCTTCGCGCTGCTTGCAATCATTAGACAGATAAGGTTTGATCAATTTTCACATATTTTGAATCAGCGGTGGAGTCATAAACAAGGCTCGCGATTGTATGCCACTGTTGGATAAGGTCAACACGGCCCACCTGTTCAATCTCACACGCCCATTCTCAGGTCCATAAGGTCAACCCCATGGGCTTGAACACTAACCCTCATTTGCATCCATTCCCATCAAACGATCACTTTCCGGAATGTTCTATCACGACAATTGTCAACTAGAATAAATAGAAGGACTACATAACTGGATAAAATTAAGCGTAACGATTAACGTGATCTGAATCACTTGCGCATTTTACTAAAATGCGTTTGAATCTAGATTCCCGCAAATTATAATAGGTAGCCTCTGCTTATCATCATATCTAATGTGTGGGGTCAGTGATGTTGGTGGCGGCGATGATATTAGCCTCATTTCATTCGGGGCAATTCATGTTTCGTGTTTTGAAATCGATCAAGTTTTTAACACAAGTCTCGCGATTGTTGTCGTAGATTGTTTTAACGCTCCCTGCTCTTGCATGTTGCATGTGGGTGCTGTTCTATGCGCATGTCTTGCACTCTTACAATTCATAGTATTGATTCGGGCTGATGTGACCCTAGTGAATATCATGACAACGGTTCCCGGTGCACCATCTCGGGAAGTATGGTTTAGAAGTCCGTAATAAACACTTGTGAGGTTGCGTATATTCGTAAAAGTGACCCATATTATTTTCCAAATATTCACAGTGCAAGCGCATGCAGAATTGTGTTACGCTGAGGGATTGCTCCAACTGGCTTTTCTCAACTTACTGAAAGATGACAATTTCGCGAGTTTGCTTCGATCTTCGCTCAAAATAAGACAATGCTACAAGTGTTACCGGTAAGCGCACTCAATTTAATCGCAAAAACATCCATTGTCAAACATGATTCATGATTCACGTGAAAATTGCTTATTTGAAGTTAATCAACTCTTTTCACGCATTGTAAGCGCTTGATTAAACCGCCACAATTCAAGGTATTAATCCTCATTAATCACTTCATTGTTTGGCACCGTTACACAGTTATCGCGGTGATCTGCTTACAGCCCAAACATATGCACTTCCTTATCTTCAAAAGTTTTGATGAAGGATTATATTCCACTTAAAAACGTCGCGTTTAGGAGCTAATTATTCTATACATCGAAAAGCCAATGTTGCGAGCTTTCATATTCAATTAAAAACGCAGTTCACACACATCATCTATCACAGTTCACATTATTGAACTCAATTCCTCGCTTCGAGTACAAACGGTTTCCGTTGAGTGTCATTAATTTCCAGTACAGTTGTCCTTGTCGGAGTAGTGTGAATATACTTCGTAATCCAAAGTAGAACAGCTTAAGAGATAGATTCTGCCCTTTAAAATTAGTCAATCCCCATCTCAAGAGACACAGCGGAACTGGAAATTATTTAGCCTTTGTTCGTGTCTTAATGGACTATTAAAGATGTACAGATTAACATTAAATCGTTCTCAGGAATAAAGAAATCCTCCGGTAAAATGAGGTTGAAAATTAACAGATACGGCGCTTGAATTCCATATCGGTATTATGAAACTCTTTACCTTTCGTGAAATAGGTCTTCTGTAATTAGCATGATTTTAAATAGCACATCATAACCAACTTTATCAAATCGAAACAACAATTGAGCTGCTCTCAGATGTCTGAAATTAAAATGAATATTTTATAAAATCAATTTGTTTTCATGAATAACATTAGGCTCGCATTTTTCCAGTATTTGTTGGGGAATCCTAAAATATTGTGATTGGCCTGAAGGCACAAGCAAATCGGCATTCGAAAGTGGCGTACGTCTAGGTGTCGGAGCATTCAACATGGTGAGTTGCATATCGATTAGTCGTTCTCACATGGTGTGTACCGTAGCATAACGGCACTTGAGTTGAATACTTCGTCAAGGTCACGTCAAGGTCAGTGAATAGTTTCAAATGTTTATGGTCAAACAGGTTTGGCCTAATTCGAATCTTTTCATCAATAGTACAAAATTTTCTGCAATCTTTTTTAAAATGATTGAAATGTTGACCGCACAAATGAATCTATTGACAGTGATTTTACATGATTCAAAGTTACACTGCTGAGCTCTAAATTCTCACAGCGTGTAATGATAAAAGGCCTTACATATTGCAAAATATATTGTGGTTGATCATGTAATCGTAGTCGTTGTACTGTATCTATTATTGTTGCGTTTTGTGAATGCTGTGCTTGCGATAATGAAGATTCATCAGTTCGAAGTGGCAAATATAAACAGGCTTCGGTTTTGCATTGCATCAACCTGAAAAATCCCAAATCGCATGGCATTTCGAGGGATACGGTATGCGCTAGACTTGCTGGGATAAACTGCTGCTTACCCTGCTTATTTGATTCGCGCGAACATTAGCCTTTCATGCAAGTTTAAGCGCAACCGGTGCCCAAGTATAGATTGTGGAAAACCCTCTTTAACCGTTACCCAGAACTTATCGAGTCCAGCAGATTGGTAATCATATCTGCGACCACGAAAATGATTACAAGCAACAATAATCTTTTAAACAAATTCATACTTAATAAACCGCTGGGGTCATAGATTAATTTCGGTTGCATAAAAAATTAGCCCTCAAGGTTGGAGAACATAAAATGCCGAATATTTATAGGGGGGAATTAGTGTTTTACAAACTTCCCAGAAATCGAAAATCCCATCTACATAGAAAGCACGAACTTATTATTGATAGTCACAGCACCTTAAACCACCCGAAATACTCGAGTTATATTTAAACCCAATGCTCGATATATCAATTTTTCTTTCGTTTTCAGATGATATCACTTTTACCTGAACGAGTGTTGAAGTTGCTTGAATTTGTGGGTTTCTCCGGAGATCGGGTAAGTAACGGGGTTGGAATGGTGATTTTCTTATTTCAAAACAATGAATTACTACTTGCGTACAGGCAAGCATAAAAATAATTAATGTTCCAGTAATTTTCAAAACTATATATAACCCTCCTCATGCGTATGATAAGTTCACTCACGAAAGAGTAGGAATTCGTTGGTGCCGTTTTTGACCAACTTCTGTTCGATCAATGTTGAATTCAAGGTTACTAAAGACAAATAAAGATGGACTATAAAAATAATTCAATTTCCAGAAATAACACATCTTCTTTATATATAAGCCTCCTCGTGCTGATATGCGAATCATACCAAAAACTAGATTACCTGTAAGGGATGAGAATGTGAGCACCACAATACTTAGATTACCTTTTGTTTCACTGTCGATGAACTTCGTTTGAGTTTGACCTTGAATTCACGGATACTCAAGGTTAATCAAGGTGTTTTACAATGCGTTCATATAACCAACAACAACCACAGATCAGTAATATTTACAATGTTAGTTAAGATCAAAACGAAAACTGAAGTTCAGATGACACACAAATATTTCGTAAACGACTGCTATGATTAGAAATCATTTGATTGATTCCTATAATAAATCATAATATTTAATTACTTAACGGTCTATGGCAAATAAGAAATATTCTGGCAGCATGTTTGAATCGAATGTATTTTTGCTAATCCCTTGGATTCGCTTGTCTCACGTTACTGCAAGTTTGAATGTGGCGTTCAAGTAAAGAAATTGCGCTTGTAAGCCAATTGCAGATGAAGTTCTCAGACCAACGTATTCAATAATATGTGCCCCAACACATTCAGATGAGGTAAAACCCATAATCATGAACAAAAACGCTCATTTGTATGCATTGTTGTCGTAGGGTGTGTGTGATGGAAATGCTTGCAACTGACAATTTTTGATTTTCAAGTAGTTTAGAAATCACAATTGCATATTTCACACACTGGAAATCCGCGACCCTTGGTTAATTACTTCCTTTTAGTTGAAAATTGGGTTATTTACCTATGCTTGATTGAATAAATATGTGGAGGGCTCGTTTAACAAGCGAGCACATCCTTTTAATATAAGTTAGGACCATGAATCTGGATGCATGAGACTTGCTCGCTTTTCGACGGAATTACTTTGGGGTTAATCTTCTTGGAGTAATCGAATTTCCACTTATCCTGACAGTTTACGAGGTGAATTTAGAGTAATTTTAGAGCGTATGTACACTTTATTCTTTACCTCGGAATACGAGCCACTATTTCCATAAATTTTTCGGAAGAAAATCTTTATTTGGACACATTGAATTTTATTTTATCCAGAATTATTTTATTATTTCTCTCTGGAAAGCAAATGAAGACCAATTCTTTTATGTCCATTGTTTTGGCTTGAGCGTATAACTCTACGCTGAAATATCCACGATAATATCCTAATTTCACAGGAATCAAGAGAAAGTGAGACTGGCTTATAAGTGCTTAAAAAATTTACAGAAGCAGTTGACGTTCCGTAAATCACCTCCTTCGTACGCGTTCACTCAGTGTTCGTAACTTCTTAACTTGACACCTTGTTTCAAACACAAAAATCCATTTTGTTTTAAAATAGGCTTCAATGAAGTAAAAGCCTTCAGACATTTTGAAATCGGCTTCTGTTTTTACACTTGAGTGCAGGTCTCTGACGTTCAAGGTCCCTAATAGGCTATTTGACGTGAGTGACGGTTGAAGCATTGAGTTATTAGTTTCCTGAATACTATGCATCGAAATCGAGTTCTTGACCTTGACACGGGTCTCGTATATCTTAACAATTTCGTTAGCCTCCTCTCTGTTGAGTATGCCATCCCCAAGGTCACACGACATATCACTAACACCTCCATTCAGGCAAGGAAAGTTAATGGCGCGAAACTATAATTGCGTAATAAGTATGCTCAAAGTTTAAAGACTGATTTGAGAATTGCTTAAATTTGACAATTGATGAACCTTGTAAAAACATCAACATATAACTCAACGGTAAATTTGAATACGGATCATTTGAACACGAATTAGCCGAATACACTTCAGGCTGTCGAATTAGGCGGCCATGAATGACATGGCATTTAACATACAGAAATGTAAGATGCTTCATCTTGGACATATCGTTTTGGAAGTAAAAACCTAGCATGGAACTCGTCAGAAAACGATCTTGTAGTGTGGATTAGCGGAAACCTGAAGAGCACAGTGCACTGCCAGAATATATATCGAAGGGCAAACAGATTGTTAGGTATCTTTCTAAGAATATTAGGAAGAGATAATGAATGTCTGCCTTCGCCCTACGATGGAGTATGCGGTAGAGGTCTGGGCTCCTTGGCTGCGAAAAGATATTGCTCTCTTCGATAAAATCTATCATAGAGCAACAAAGTTAGTGACGGGTCTTCGCAATGTTCTGTACACCGAAAGATTGCGACATCTGGGTCTATGCAACTTTACCGAAAGGAGGATACGACGCGACATTATTTTGACCTATAGAATTGTGGCTACTAAAGGACATACACGAAAACACTTACTTGATTTGTGTGACGGGGAAGTGACACGCGGGCATACCTTATCCATTTACGTTCCAAGTTTCCGTGTTGATTGTCGGCGCCATTTTGTTGCTTTTCTTTGGAATCCCCTACCCCAACATGTGGTGGACTCTCATTGCCTAGCGGTGCTTAAAGCGAAATTGGACTTGCACTTGCAAACGAACATCATTCGTGAGCCTTACTTTTGATATTCTCTATTGCTTTTATACTAGTGTATTTTTCATGTTTTCAGTCATGCCGTAATCCTGTGGTGTTGTAAAGCATTAACTTTCTGAACCATAAATCCTTGAATCATTGAATCATTGAAAAAGGCAACCATTGTATGACACAATCTTTAATCCAAAGTGTTTTGAATTTACTGTTGTGCAATCCATTAATCGTTGAGCACACACTCAATCTGATTCAGAAATTCGGATTGGCCCAACTGCGACAAGCCGCTTCAGTGTCTGATTCAATACGAGCACCACTTTGTGCCCTGCTGCTGTTCGCTTATGATCTCTATGCAACACAAATGTTGGGTAAGTTCAATTGTTGATCTTCGTTCGAAACACACACGTTCTTTCTATTGAAAGTGAAGAAGCTAAACGATCGCCGCGGATGCATTTATCTAAAACAATCTAGCCTGACGCAAAATGTTCAAAGTTTTCCGTGTAAACTTGAACATTGACATTAGTCAAAATATACCTATGAGGAGTTTACATTTGCTCATTAGTTGTAATTATTCCACCGATTCCTGCTAACGAAACCGGAAAGAAACAATGCCTTTCCACCTGTTGGATTCCTAAGGTTAATATCGACCATGAATATAGATAGAATGCGTTTGACCTTTATATGTTCCATAGCATTTCAAATGACTAACCTTTCCGAAAGGAAAATCTCTCCCACTACCCACAATGCGGTAGATAATACCCTGCTGATCGGCGGAATTTGAACGCTGACGGCATGATCTACGAGTGGCAGCAGAGAGTAACATCTTCTCTCCGACAGCTGAAAGATGACGCTTTACAATATGCTTCTACTACCATGTTAAGTGACCTGATAATCGCATGTTCTCTCAAGAGGCATCATAAGGTTAGGAATTCGGCCGCGATAGGTGACCTGTGCCGAACAGCACAGACGTATACCATAGACAAGATTCTGGATATCATAAGTGACCTACGTTTAAATTTATGCGTTCGAACATTTGCGAAATTCTGTGTCCAGTTGCAAATAATCCATGTTATTTTACAACAACGGGCGGCGGTTTTCCAAATAGAAATAGAAGCGTCTTCCGAACATGTTTCAATTAAACCACTACTGAAGAATGTTATACTTTTTCTGTCATCCATCAAAGACACTAAGATTAGTTCGCATAGGACATGAAACTGTGGTAAAGTGATGAACAATGTTGACCTAAATGTCAGTGTTAATTGGGTTTCACACGAAAAACAACGATGTTCTAATAAAAAAGCACAGTGAAGAGCGCAGGACGCTCAAAATGACTAATATATACTTTAAACTCAAGGCGCATTGAACACAATCTTATTGTCTCCACCCGTTGACTATAACTAGCAATAAACTGGTTGTAGCATGTTATCTTATCGCTAGACTTAGATCCACAGTGTGAATGGTCCATCCAAATGTTGTGTATGCATTCACGTGTAACCTGACGGTATTTGGGCCCACTTGAAGTCTATGGCTGTCCGGCACCTTGCCTGAATCCAATGTTGTGTGATTACACACGCAGCCTACAAATCGGAATGTCGAATATTGCTTTACTCGTTTCCCGTCAAGGTTTTTTCTTAGATATTAGGCCTGTTATATAAAACACATCTTATTGATCAAAATTTCGATTAAACCAAACAACATTCATGCAATTCCACATGTGATGTGTCACATTATTTAAACATTCATTGTTACAGTCATTCACACAATCTTTTTTAATGACAAAAATTACTTTATTTTTTAATATCTACTCATTTTTTGCACTATCCGACAGGTGATACAGTGACTAGCGTAGGTAAGTTGTGTCTTCCAGTATCGATTTTGTATGCATAAATTACATACATCACACACAATTGACATGAAATTTAATGTGTGCTCAATAACGGAAGCGGAAAAGTGTTTGAATTTGAAACCAGTCTAATCGAGCATAGAACAGACAATGTAAAATTAAAGATTTACTACGTGGTTCTGGACTAATCGACAGTTAAGATATAATTTGGTTTTCAAATAACAAAAGAAAACTCCAGTAACGGTCTTAAACACTTAGACTTTATATTATTTAGTTTTCACTTCCATGTTTCTCGCTCCACTGGTGGATTTGCCAGCTTCTTGAATCACGCCAAAGAAGCGCGTCGACGGGAAGCGAGATCGTTGCAGATTGTGACCTAGTCGCATCATCACATTCGAACGCTCTAGACGGAAAGCAATCCTAGGGCATCTACGTCCTGCTTCACAGTTTACAGCCAGGTCATTACTTGACCGCTTCGTCATCGAAGCCAAGTACCAGCGAGTTTCAGGTCGAGGAAGAGCTTCGTAAGTGATGAGTCTGTTCTTCGAATGACGTCGCCAAACCAGTGCATTCTTTTCCATTGGATGTGAAAGGAAAGCGATGTTTTTCATTCACATTTCACCCGAACAGGCAGTCATTTTGTCACGCTCAATATTATCCTGAGGAACCAATAGTCAAACGCATCTAGAAATTGTACATCCTGTGAGCGAAGCGTCCAAGTCTCACATCAGTGAAGCGGTAGAGGGAGAATCGCTGCTTAGTAAACACATATTTTAGTCTTGAGACTCGAAAATCCTGCGTAATTTTAATATTTGATCAACACCTTCCATAGCAGGGCGAAACTCACCTTGGTTGACTCTAGTGCGAAGGCTTTGTTCGCTGAAGAACCTTTTCGAAATTACGGCTTCTTGGTGTTCTGCGGATCATGCGAAACAGTTTCCCAAAGTCTGTAACTTAGCTGTAACTTCTATTTCGGATGCGGTCAATGACCAGTATAATCAGAATCTTCATGCATCCAAGCTTCTCTTGCTTGGGAAGTGAGATTAATGGTGTTCTGAGAGATCCAGTATCGCGGGTGGCAAGAGAGGTGCCTAGGTTTTCTAATGCCGTAGTCCGAGTAGCGACCTTCATTTTGGACCTCTGTTGTTCAACTGGGTCATCACTCCCATCCAACTGCTTAGCCACATCATCTATGAGCTTCTTTACGTTAATCCGGGTTTCTAAAGTCTGACAAGTTTAGACGCTTCTTGGGGTTTTTCTTTTAGCGATTAGGCAGGAAACGTCAGAGGTTCACACAAAAGTGTTTGTGACCAGTGCTTCCTGCATTCTCAGTTTCGGCTTCACGACAAGACCTACCGCCCAGCTTTGAATACATCCATTTGGCGCGAATTATGATACCTTCAATCTGATTCGCTTTCTCCCATCGTTCAAGTAGCCAGTAATCTTTTGCTTTCTAAAGTGCTACTATAAGCCAAATCTGTCCAAATCTCGGTTGCTTACAGCAACTGCTAATTCAGTACGTGCGTTCCAATCTCCAGCCACAACTAACATGACGCTTCAAGCTACTCTATCGACAGCGGATTGTAGTCGGTCATCAAATCGTCTTTAGCATTTTGGTCGGCAGTTCACTTTGAGGCATACACAGAGACGATGCCGCCACACTGGGGCCAATGCAATTCGTCTAACCAGTAGTCTATTAAGAAGCGCATCGTAATTGATTGACTAGTAACATTCAGCATTGTACACCGTATATTCATAGCCCCAGCATGCTTATTTTTTACCCTAGCAGCTGGGAGCACCAATGAGTATCGCGTCTCAGAAACGCCGTAAAAGAGAGATCATTGTAATTTTCAAACACTTTCCTCGAGTGTCTTGCCAATGGTATACGAGTGATGCCGCAGCAACAATTGGAGCTTGTTCGATTATACCTTTCTAGCTTTTGAACAGCCAAGAGTAGCCTACAAAGAAACAGGAAGCTGCCAGAAAGATGGAACTATGCGTCATTTATCAGAGACTACCGGATTTCTCTCCGAATTTTTTCATCTCAGGTTTCTATTGAAGCCTTTTATCAATCGGGTGATTCACAAGGCTGCGAGTGTTTGTAATCAGGGATTTTCTTCCCCTAGATGAAATGCCGCTTGCTGACGTGCTCCATCTGCCGGAGAAAATTGTGTTTGAGGCGCCAGTCATCCGTATGTGTTACTCATTCAGTCAGCAATAGCTGGGCTTGTGGAAGCCACACGCGCAAACCAGTAGCTGGACTTGGTTGTCGGAGACTATTTGAGACGCACGCCACATGGGAGCATTGCATAGATAACAGAGGCTTGTTGCTACTAAAGCCCTTTTCTGGGCTTCGGTGATGCTTCAGTCATAGATTAACTTGTAAACCATGACTGAATTTGAACTGACTAGAAAATGAGTATTCTTCAACTAATTTCGTTTTATTGACCATTAATCACAGAGTGACCAATTTAGGGGCCCAATTCAAATTCAATATTTTGACCCACTCGTTGCAACACATAAATGAATTTTACAGGGATTTCTTCAGTGCAAGGAAACAAAATTATGCATGAAAGATCGCGATTATATGAAGCAGTGTTTTGCTTTTCAACATTTTTTTCAGTAATACGAAACGAGTTGTATGGTGAACTAGATTTTCTATTCTATATACACCAACATGTTGACTGTTACACACTGTTCCTCTTTCTCACTCAAAGCAAAACGAATCAGCTGATTGATTTCATTTATTAACATGACTAAATCCTTGATGAAGGACTGAATCTTTCTGTGATTCCTGTTAAACTTTAAAACCAGTCATGTATGAATTTAGCGCAACTAAACGTTATCATAAAATGTGTTCACAAGGTCAATTTGTGGAATTATTATTGGCTTAGCATTGGCCGCATTTTAAAATAATTTGGTCTAGAAATGGGTTAATAGATTATGCTGTATCTGCCAATGAGCATCTTCACTGTCGAAGCCGTTGGCATATTTCCATACAAATTAGATATTGTATTTACCGATTAACAAATTTATGACTTCTGGAAAATTCATTTAGCCGCCATTTATCACAGTTGATCGAGGTGTTGGACCCTTAATCTCCTTTGTACCAACGTAATTTTCCAATGCACTCAAAATTATTCCTCGCCGTATCCAGATGAAGCTTCCTCCGGTAGTTCTAGACCGAGGATGCATTTCGCAAGCGCATGATATTCTCATACTCAACAACACTTAATGATGGTGTGGAGACTGATTAAGCAGTAGCAATCGCTCCAGAAAGTTTTCAGAAATAATTAGTGTGATCAGATTCAGCGTCGAGAATATCGTAACTTACCAGTCGTTGATAGAACCGTCCTTTCCTTAGCGTAAGGACGACGTTGCAGGCTATGCCATGAGATTGATCTGTGTGGGGAGCAGAAATAGTCTACAGAACCACGGACGCGGCTGTCCGATACTTCGGTGGGAAGGTTTTATGTCAACTGATTTGTATCACTAAATCTTAGGATCACTGAAATTGAGACTCGAATCGAAATAAGCAAACGTATGCCATAAATAAGAAAGCTGCTCCATGTTAAAGAATGGTCAATTTGCTAAGAAAATGCTGGTGTAGTAGTTTAAACCTTCGTTAGTTATGAGGTTTTAGTTTTCATCCTTATCACGGGTGTTAAATTGAAAATGTACTGATCCCTGAATACTGGAGTTACAATTGAGCTGAACGAGTACCGAGAAGAGTTGAAAAAATACCACAAATCATCTAGCAGCCTGTTCGGTGAGCGTATCCATTGTAGTTTGCGTAAAGTGTACTAGAAACTAGTACACGTTATCGGCCGACGGAACACCAGAAGACCAAATTTCTGACAGAATGCAAGTGTTGAAAGCACCGAAAATTCGGGCAACAGCAACCGCAATTCCGGGTGAACTGCAGAAAGATGGCTCGAGTAATATCCTCTCAGGAAAAACATTAGCAGTTATTGCAATGTTTGTAATTCGACAATGTAGCTCAATAAGAACGATGGGTGTGGGGTTTGGGTGAAGCCGTTTGGCTTTACTGTCTGTCGATTAAGATCAAAACTGCTGCAGAAACACCCACGGTGAGGTTGTAGATAGATGATCTACATATTAGTATTATATATGTCGTTTGCTTGATCACTCGTTGTTCTTCGCTTTGTGATATTAGAAGGGCAAATATTGGGAAGCATTCACCTCCAGATTGAATCCCGAGGTACTCGAAATATTGATACGCATCTGAGATTAACGTAGATGTCCCACAATACCTAGCCTTTTATTGACCTGATTTAGTCGCTTTACTAGTTTTATTGTGTATGATCGGGTTTATGTATTTGTATCCTCATCCGAAACGTGCAATTAATGTTATATAACCTGTTCAAACACCATAACGAACGAGCTGAAAAAATTAGTTATGTACACAACAAATCAACTAATGACTGCATAGTCCCGTACAAATCACCAGATACGATAACTAAATGATTCACAAATATAAACATCTTATTGTCCAAATACTGCCTAAACAACAATGCCCGTCAGATCTGATCGGTGTTAGCTTACACTGTATCTAATGGGAAGACCTGACACGGAGAACTGTTCGGTTGGGCGACCACAATAGATATTGTTGGCTCCTTCTGAACTGGTCGGGCAAACAAAGCTACTCAAATGTGCCGGTCTGGAGAACAGTTCATAAACGCTTAATTGCGATCGGTCAAACGGTGGACGGTAGCCCAGGTCGTTAAGGCGTGGGACTACAATGGTGATGGCCGGGGGTTCGAATCCCGCCCCCGAAGCGGTGGATATGCACTGCTGATGAGCTCAAATGAGAGCGAAACTCGAATCCAGTGCTTCCATTATGGACCGTCGTGATCAACTTTGTGAACGGATGAGTAGTCACAAATATAAACAACTTATTCTCCAAATACCGACTAAATGAGTCTGTTTTGTTGTGAATTTGGAACATTGACCGCAAAGCTGATAATACCTTGCTGCTTTCAAGAAAGGTTCCCGAAATAGACTCAGACAAACTCTGGTTAAAATTCACCACGAAAATACACTCACGGCTTAGCATTATATAATCCAAAATTAATCAAAATTGTACATATACGAAATCCTCATAGATTAAGTTAAATTAACGGTGGCACCCAACCCTGGCTTTATCACTGATGGCCCACAGTTGACACTGTAAGAAGAACTGGAAACCCAAACAATCCTCAACTTAATATTTTGAAAACCTGATCTTCCAGAATATTTTCAATATTCACTTAACCTGACTTTATATGAGGAAATATTTGAGTGTAAATTTGCGGTTAATCGTACAATACATTCATGTTCGACGTCGAAAGAATTTGGCTAAAAACGCATATCTCGCAAACGCATGCTGATCTAACAATAATCATTTGAACTTAGGCTTCATTTGCTACAGCTATATGACTTGAGGTAGAACCTCATTACTGTTTTTATCGGCTGTATAAACGAGCGTAAATAGGCAATTCTACAAGATGTGAAGCAAACATTAGGTTATGCCCGATCAGCCGACGTTCACTTCGCAGAGTGGTATTTGCTCTAATGCTAACGCTCTTATCCAAAAATTAGTGATGGACACCAGGTAAGTTAGTATAGCTTACAAGGTTTTGTTCTCGATTGTTGATACTTGCATATAAGATTAAATATAAAAGAAATATACAAAAAGCTAGATGTTGACGTGACACAACATAATGTTTTATTGCAGCGTTTGAGAAACCCGACCAGATGCTTGAAGCCAAACAACTTTTAGAACAATGGCAAGAGATCTATCCAAATAGCGCAATATTCAAACTACTCGCTGGCAGGTACCAAGCGTTGACCGGAGATTTAGAGCAGGTAAGAATTGTTCCACATATATTCGAATGAGCATTGCTCAGTTTTTAATTGTGGTGCTCACATCCCCATCATTTACACACCACTACCGGTTTCAGGCTGTTTTGTTCAAATTTTTAAATGAGCTCGTTCATCATTAGGATCATCACGAACAGATCTTCATCGGCGGCAAATATCGAGTGCTAAACTATTATAAAACCATGATTTGATAACATCGTGACCAGAAGCGCATAAAACCGAGAAATGAACTGAAACTTCTGTATATTAGGGTGAGATGCACGGGGATAAGGTGCGTACACCACGAATAAAATCGTACTTAAAATGCGCGGTGAACGAACAGAGCAACACCAACACGAGTGCTCCCATGTAATTTGCAATGTTATGCAATCCAAAGAGTTTTTTATCCATTGTATTTGCCAACACACAATATGAAACAAACACTGTAACAAGATGCCTTCAACAAGACCGCTACTCACCTCAATTTCCAGCCATATATTTGAGTGTGAACATTGATCGCTGGTATCACAATCACAAGCACTGGATTATTATCTGTTTTGATCGAATAAATTAAAGTAAGGTTACAAATTGACGCAGATTTCCGGTGTTTGACAACAACAAACATCGTTCAGTTTAATTTGAGTGCATGTTTCCGAATTTGCCCTGAAACCAACTTCACACGATAAAGACACTAGGTTCAGGTTTCCCATGCAATGCTTGAATGGAAAACCAAGTTGATTTGTTTGAAAATCTACCCATCCAATATAAAATCCCACTGGAGACCTAAGTCACGTTTTTAGACGATTAAAACCGGATAAATGTATCTTGTATGCTTCCGCCATCGCCTGTATGTAATTTCGCGTAGTTTGTTTCTCAATATCTGGTGATCAATATGGGAAAACTTTGAATCATATTAGAAATAAGTGGAAATAAATGCGATTGTTAGCTGACTGTTTGCAACATGTTCAAATTTTTGTATATTCTTCATTGGCTTGTTTGCGATCGTCATGCTCTAATTTTAAATTAGTGCCTCTGTGACCTTGACTTCAAGGACAGCTAATCAATCGCTCACCAGTGACATCAATCGATATGATAATGTGCATACAAAGATGAAAGCTGTCCAACATTGGCTTACAAGCTTAACTCATAATGTTTGTGTTTTTATCGTCATACTCAATCCAAAGTAAACCAGATGAAGTTTAACGCTTGTCCAAACAAAACACGAAACCCCATATACAGCTCATTCTCAATAATTGGCCAATGACATTGCCAAGACGTTATGACAAATGGCTTTTAGAATGGGTTCATCACAATGTATTGTGAAGCACATATTCCTCGCATTTGCACAATAGAACCTGCTTCTGGCTGTTTGCCAACATCAGTTGGAAACTGTCCCATCACTATCACTGAACCGTAAAATAGTGAAATAATAAATGTTTTTTTATTTGAAGCCATCGCTTGATAGGTTGCACAACCGGGACAATTTTTGGGTTAGATATTTACAGATTGATTACTTGTCATGCGGTAAAACGCTTGAAATGATTCTCAATTGAACATCACAAAAGATTACCTGTTCTTTTCTTTCATGTGGTCCGGACAAATGATACAATTGAGTGGAACATAAATTTCGTTGATTTATAGCAAAATCTTGTCCAATAGCATTAATAAATGGGATCATTTTTGTTGTGCTTAACTATTAACTTCATCTGAGGAAGTAAATAAATTTGAACTTTACGGAGAATAAATGTACCTCGGTTTATTGTACTTACAGCAATTCTTCTTGTGTTTTGTAAGGTAGCTCATTCTACACCCATGTTTCCGTAGTGAAAAATTAAGGACGAAATGCGTTTTACCTCCGTGTGTAGGTCTCTTTGGTTACAACGAGAATTAGTGTGCATACACTTTATATTCTCTATATTGTATTGCTCATATCCTTCGCTCTTAAACAACTTGAGCATCAGAATCACAGAGAGCTCCCTTGGAAGATCCTGACACCCTTGATAATCACTTTGATAATCAAAGATTACTTTGCGTTAGAGAATTGAAATGGAAAACTTTAACCAGTTGCTCACATCCCACGCTCATAAACACCACTTCATATTTCAACACATGTGACAAAATGCAGCTTTATTCATTAAAGCACAAAGACCACTAGGTCATTAGTTCAATGTGAGCAAGATGTCTGCTTAGTAAGTAGTATGTGCAAGCACCACATTACATTGAATCTTGAAGCATCCTGGGAGCCTGGCACGGAATCACTTTGACTGATATAATATTCGAATGAACTCGTTCTTCATTTGTTACAAGCCATACTAATCCTCATCTTTTCTGACTCCACCTGATGACGGTGAATAACTAAATCCGTTTTGTAATATAAGTGAGCAGCACAGTAAATAACTGACAATCTGTTCCGCACTGATCCCCGTAATTTCGTTGTAATTTTCAGGCAATCGAAACTTTTCAAGCTTCCATCCAGATGCCAGTTGATTGGAGCCAGTACAGACACATGTGTTACTGGGAATTGTTGTGGTGTTACGCGTAAGTTACCAATAACGTCTATCGAAACTTCGGTAAGCGTTGATGCTTACTGTAACGCCTAATTTTCGGCTTAATAGCCAAAACGACACAAAGTTCATAAGAATTCATAGAGCAAGTTCATGCTTGTCCACCAATGACATTGGATCTGTTTTTGTGACCATATATTCCTGAATCTTGAGGCTGAAACTTATACTTTTCATATTATAATAGAATCCACAGAATTGGTGATAATACATAATGAAACTTCCACCAAGGTTCGAATTGAGATATTTGAAAATGTCATCAAGGCATGATTTCCGATAACACACCTGGAAGCATCTGCTTCTGATGTCAGCTGGTGGCATTACGAACCTGTGCTACCAAGTTGAGTTGTCGAATCTCTAATTTTCAAAAGGATTTGGTCGTCAATTCGGCGTTACAGATGATTCAATCCATGAATTCAAAACTCCATAGCATATCTCCTTTGAAATGTTTTCATGCGCATTATGTCGCTGTTGTTAATCTACCACGCCACGCACAGAACTAAATAGAAAGTATGAAGCTAAAACTGCGTTGCAGACACAGCGTGGTGTGTCCGTTTTTAGTTGATGGCTTATTGTTGGGCGCCGTACAATCGGCAAATTCAAAATGTTACAAGAACTTCAGCGAATTATGTGGAATCGAATAAAATTCCTAAAGCATTTCCGATCGAATTACTTCCAGTAGGTACCGATTGAAATAAAGGTTATATTATTTTGCGATCCACCATAAGTATCACATTTAAAATATATAAAATGATCGCATAGTTAAGAGGTGGATTCTGTCCTGATGTTGACGTTGCAATAGAAAGGATTTTTGATTATGGACAGCTTATAGCAAGGTTTTCATAATACACCATAAGCCAAGCGCCTCAGATTATACCTCAGGGCACTTTCACAAAAATGAATGGCAAGCGATTATACCCTTGCACACAAAGTCCTCACGACTGTCTCCTAGCCATTGACTAATTTAGTTCTACTTAGTAATTCTCGAAACCTACGAGGTCATAGTTGCATGGTGGGATTACCACAATCCAACCGGAACTGCTGCAGGTATTTTTTCGGTGCGTGATTATTTTGCTTGTAATTTCCTAACTAATAATTAGGTAAACTCCAACACGGTGGCTATTTCCAAATAAGATCTTGACGACTATAAACTAGCTAACCCCGATGTTGCACCGAACTTTTGAAAAACATTCCAATCATGAGAACTGATTCAATTTTTTATATATATGTGGACCTATATTTCTAACCTGTAGCTATTGTAAAGTTAATTGCTTTTTCAACCATAAATCTTGAATTTTGACCTCATCAGCGAAGCTTCAGTTGAAAGGACTTAGTGATGAAATTCACGCGATATTACCTGGTGTGCGATTGTTTAAATTTCCAGCATGTTCTCATTCTTGACTTGCTCTCATTGGCCCATAAATAAAAACCAATCAAATGTGTTCATTGATCGGTTGCAGTGTACAATACACTGCATGAACTCGAACATATTCAATACCATTCCGAAAAACAATTAGGCATTTATCATTCTCCCAAATACCCGAGTGATTAAAAATCGATTTCGAATACCCACTCTTCACAAAGTCTCCGTGCCGACTGGATGTCCGCTGTGAAGTTCGTGGAAAAGCTGGCTGCTGAAAGTCAATGGAGTCAGGCTTCCTACCGATACATGAAGGCAGCGTTTCTTATTCAATACCTGGACGATCCAGGAACTGCGAAAACGCCAATCAACAAAACCAGTACCACGTTCGAAAACCACGAGGACTCTTATCAGATGCTCTACCAAGACCCCGCTCAAGTGTATAAGCATATTGATGAGCTGTTATCGTGAGTTGTTCTGCGTCGCTTATTTAGTGACTCATAAATTTCTTGTGAATGTTAAAAATATTATCACTTGCATGCATTTCTGTCACATCCACACGAGGACTGGTTTTGCGCTGCTTATTCTCATGAATTAAGGACAGTAAAATCAAGATTCGCGTGTGTTTAGAGATAGGTGTCTTGTATACAAAATGTAAACACTGAAGCAATCAGATAATAGAATTTGTATAAACAGATTAATACATAAGCTGTGGCCAAAAATTCAATTTTGCTTGGATCTTAAACCCAATATTAAGCACCCCAGGCTTTAGTAAATGATGAAGATTGTGATTTTCAGTGTAAGACATTCGAAGTTCAATGTATTGTCAATCCGTATGCGTCGTGATATTGAGATAAAGCATTAGAATATTTATAGTAGTATGCCACACGATTGCAATGTGCGAGTAAATCTGTTTAATCATCAAAACTTCGATCACAAATGTAATAATCTTCTGTGGCGATGGTTTGGTTTGAATATTTCATAACAGAGCGCACTATGTATGAGGCATCCAAGGTGTATGAAACACCTGAATACCTTACTTTGCTAACCAAAAATACGGCAGGCTTTGTGATATATGGTGTGACACTACTACCCCTGCTTCAGGATACCTGAAACCTGTGCACCAAGATCTATTTCCGTGGCAATCCAAACCTAACCTTGCACGCTGAGCCGATAATTGTGTAGCAGAGCACCAGGGCCCAAACAAAAGTTGGGTCCAGGGATTTGCCAAGAATTTCAAATTTTGCATAAATATAGTGCATCACATCCGAGGCCAACGGTATAAGATGCACATATCTCGCTGTAATGTCAAACAGTCATCAATTGACTGAACAACCTTACAGATTTTATTCTACATGCAAACATTGCATAAAATCTTCAAACGTAATAACAAGGTTAGATAAACAACAATGATTTCTTCGAAAACCATGTTATGCTGCAGTGATAATATTTTCGTTTTCTAACTGTTCTCGCATGTGTGCAATCACTTTGCGCTCCATTACTGTAGGTAGCGTTACCGGTCGTTATGTTGTGGTACCTGAATGGCTATCACTTGAGTAAATAAAAGTTATTTTGCTTCCCATTGTGATGGTATCTCTCACTCATGTATACTAAGATGAAACAGTCACATAACAGCTGCATTCAGACGAATGCGACATCTGCGGAGTATGGAGAGAGAAATACTCCCAGAATCAGGGGACTTCGTTCTGATTAGTTTGCGGAGTTGCAGCCCAACCATGTATTCATTGACACTCACTCCAACTAATTCAAATAAAAATTTAATATTTCATACTTCCATGCAGATGATTCTGAAATAGATTTAAACTGTGATTCATGCTTCAAATTTAATTAGTGAAGATCTCTGCAAAGGAAGTTACAATGAAACTGTCCCAAGAATTTGACTGTATGATAAATTTAACCGGAACTTGCAAGTAGCTGACGAGGTTTCTGCTCTGATTGATGCGAGGACGTTAAATTACTAAGATATCATCCTCAGATACGGAAAAGATCCAGCACATGAACAGACAATAATCTGTTGAATCAGAAATGCACTTGAAAAGTTTTAGTTTAAAATTGTCGATAAAATAACTCGTGCGTTCAATAAAGGCCTTTTTTCAAGATTACTGATAAGCGAGCGTTCTTGTGCAAGTCGCTTGCAGGTTGTTTGTGGATGTGCAATATGAGCACTGGTTACCCCAAATATATGTTAGATAGCCTATTCGAAGGCAAGGCTGGAACTAGAAATGGTTTGAGTTAGGTCTCTGACGATTTTTCTATATAAAAATCATTCTGCCCAAGCACAATAAAAAGGATTTTGTCTCAAGTGTGTTGGAAATGACAATAAATATGTAATTAATAACTAATATATTGCGGTACTCACATTCCCATCGCAAACACATCGCAATCAAATTCTGGCTGTTTACGGTCATCAAGGGGAGACAGTAAGATCAGGTTCATTGAGCCTTGAAATAGTGGATAAATGGTAAACAAAGATATACTTGAATGCCACTGTTGCATAGGGTTCTTACAAACAATCACGTTGTTCAAATATAGAAACTCAAAGTGATTTCTTGTCAAACACTCGAGGCGCTTATTATCGACCAATATATTGTGGTGCTCACCACCCTTCCCTTACACACCACTACCGGTTTTTGCCGTCATTAGGTGAAGTCAGTATGACCGGGTTCATTAAGACTTGAAAGAGAGGTGATTTGGTAAATAAAGTTATGCTTGTATGCCACTGTTACATAGGGTTCTTACAACGAAAAAAACACAAAATGGCATATTGATTCCACGTCCAAAGCGCTCATGTATTTAATAAATTTATGAAAAGAAACATTTTCATTGGAAAGTGCTTTGTTTAATTGACGTATCTAAATTAACAGTTCGTGGTAATCGATAAATTCTTTCTGGCTATTTAAGTCATCTATCAATTAAAAATCGATAGATCAAATGTTCAGTGATAGAATTGGGGAATTGTAGGTACAGGTCACGTGAATTAATCGATGATAGTGCGAGGAACTGTTCGTTATTTAAAATCTGGTATAATAATTCATTTACAAACTAGCAGATGTTAAACTTACCGTGATATTATGATGCAAGTATTAATGTTTATTAGATTACAGCATGCCAATATACCTAACTTTTGAGATCGATAAACTTAAGGCTGTTGTGTAGACATATATTTTACTTGATATTACTAGACTAAATTTATTACATATAAGTAGTTGATATAAAGGAATTTGATAGAAGTCTCAAATGGATTGATAATCTAGGAGCTGAAAACCAGTTTCATACACTGCATGTTGCTACGGTAGCGTAAGTAAAACTGTTGTTGTGTTATTGTATTGTTTTCTAATCTGTTGTTGAGAACGAAAGTAATATTTTTAGATAATCGTATAACGTTTCCCAGTTATCAATTCATTCAATCCACGTAAACTTCGGTTGATGAGCGCCAATCTGAATTGTAATCAGATTCACGATTCTTGATTTGCAAACCATATGAATTATGATAATCACGGTGTGCAAATATGGGTACGAATATATTTATATTTTACGTCTAAACATTATGTATTAAACCACAGTTTGATGGCGTCTTTAGGTCGTGGAGATTATATAATGATCGGCTTGCACATATCTGACAAGCATATTATTGAAACAAAGTTAAACTCGGAGGGTTGGCTTCTTTGACATAGTTATGTTGGATTCATCTTTCTTATTAGAAACAGCATTATACCGGTAGCATGTAACGAATGCCTACCTGCCCACTACCACGAAAAAAGCAAAATCTTCTTAGATGGGAAAGGATGTGACTGAAATATCTGCGGATTTTCTAGAACAGTAAGCACAGATATAAACCTTGAATTGAAAAGTATTCAATCAAGATACTTGAACGAGTAGAGCGACATCAACAAACAACTGCGTTGCGGCTTTCACTTTCATGGATTTTAACAAGCTTACCTCTTCGTCCGCTTGACAATTTCAAGCAAAATCTCTAAGAAAATTCTCCGTACAAGACCGCCACTTAAAACGTTTCCTGAACATATCCTAAGTGTAACTAAGCACTGCGATATCTGATCTTGGGGAACCCAGACATCAAGACATGAGGACTACGGAGAGTTTACTCGTAAGGCTTTCTAGCTTCATTTGCCTTGTGACCGTTTGGTTACCAGGCGATCTACAATAATTCGGATGCGACGTCGCAAAAAGAATCCATTTTCGAACATTGTAACCTATGCAGCTTGATCTACCTCTCTATATCAACACTACTACCGAAGAACATATTTCAGAGGGCATCGTTGCGTATGTGACTGTGGCAGCAAACTCCAAAAATGCGTCAGAGACATCGAGTGCCAAATACTTTGAGTCGGCAAATGTACTCTTCATGTGAGGTCCTAGTTTCACAACGGTACAGTTTTACAGACCTTACTGCCGCTTTTAAGATTCTGCATTTGTGTTCGGTTAGATTGTACGTTATCCGGTACTTCAATCTGACAACAGATCTTGCGGGCAGTTCCACTAGTAGAGTGGAATATAAAACATTAAGAAGCGACCTCGGGTCTTCACGAAAGTCACAATACATCATTCAATACGAAATAACTTTTTCGTGTTGGCTGCGTATTTCATACAATCATCAATTATTTGAGAATTCGTTATGTATTCATTTTTCGAAAATACCCTTAATCGGATGGCATTCCGTGGAGTCAGGACACCGAATATTCTATGAGAACTAGCTTCTTGACAGCGCTGCGAATATGTTTTTTGTCACGTATTGAAGAGCAACCTTCCGAATGATACTTTCTTAGCATATGCAAATTTCGAAACGGGATAGGTTGTCGTTCGTTGTGCAAGTTTCACCTAAGGGCACCAGCTTTAACTGTGTCACTTATCCTGAAGAAAACAAGAAGTATATTCTACTCAGGATCCAACCCGTTTTCCTGATATGATTTCCCCTTGTTTCTGAGTTCTTTTAATTTTGGAAATGTTAAACATTACCTAATTAATTGCAGCGAAATACCAAACATGATGCATCGATTTGCTGGACGATCGTTGCCACTAGAGAAAATCGCTCTTCGGAAGTCCAAACGATACTTCGAGCAGAACCAAAAACTCACTCTACCAGCATTGGTATGTGAACCAATAATGTTTGAGTTTCAAGGTCATCAAATTACCACACATCATTGGTCAATGTAAAATTAGACATGCATCATCATTCAATGATACCGGACAGGAGTAATATTTGAACGTGGTTGCCGCCAATTTATTCGAAATTGACAGAGAATTAAGTGGTTTGACAAAACAATCTCCGCAATTCTACAATAAACACCAAAGTGTGAACAACCAAACAACCAGGTTCACGGGTAGCTTGTTTTAGTATTTCGCCAATTTTACACCGAAGTAGTCTTGTCTAGGACTTAGAGCTTGTGATTGGCAATCATTGCTTGTGCTCTTAACACCACCAAATTATGTATGCTTGACGATCTCACGAAAATGTTTAGTGAACTGATCAGTATGTATATTCTTAGCAACGAACTGAGGCTGTTTGTAAAATTATTCATTTGTTGAAAAAAATTGCTTGTGTAGGTAAATTTGTATAGATGTAGAGACTGGCAGTTTTCTGCAAAAATAAGGAAAACACAGAATTTTTAAACATAAAATTTAGTCATATTTCTTTGAAAATAATTTCACTTATTAACGACACAACTGTTTCAGAAAAAGCATACATGGATAGATAGATAGATGCATTCGTGTAAATACTTCAGTGAAACATATATCAAAATTCACGATTTGTTGATGAACGTCGGGCAAGCGACTTTCGCTTTAGGCTTCGTAGTTGAACGAAAAAAATGGATCGGGCAAAGGAAATCTGCTTGGGTTCAACACAGAAATAACAGGACTGATGCTCTCTGGCAACAATTTTCCAGAATTCGAAAAAGTGAATTCTCTTAATAAGTAAGACAATCAGAATTACCATCGATTTCTATATGTGGAAATGGAAGAAAATCTTAAATTGCTATATCGGATTGCCAATGCTTGATCGAGCGTGAAACCAAGGGTGTTTCCTACTCTTACTGAGGATTTATTAAAGGTCTCTGCAAAGGAAATAGTTGATACTCTTGCTCAAATTTATGCTCAATTATTTACTCCGTCAGCGATTAAATTAACTGGAGAATTACGGCCATCAACGGTGACGAAACAGCTGACTGAGATCAATTCTACAACGATATTTGTGTCGAATGAACCCTAGGAAATCCCCTGAAGTGGACGAAATCACACCAACTTTACGGAAATCCTGTGACCATGAGCTGTGTGATCCTTTGAATGAATGGTTTAAACATGCTCTAACCGAAGGTGTTTTACCAACAGAGTGAATAGTCATTAATGTAGCAAAAGATACATCAAAGTTCGTGTAGATGGCCTATTGTAGAAGCAAATCTGAATCACTAGCGGTGTTCCGCAAGAATTGCTACTTAGATCAATACTGTTCCTGATCTACATGGCCGATTTAACAATGCCAAACGACAGTTAGATGGTTCTGTTTGCTAATGACATAAAAATTTGGAGGCGAATCAGCAATGTAGATGATTGCTTTTCGCTACAAATATGGCCTGAATGCATAGTACGACTGATCATCAGAAAACAAGCTGACTTTGAATATGAAAAAGTGTAAGATCATGCAGATAGACTCAGACGACTGGATCTGAAGGCGCTTTCACAAGGGAGGTTGCGAGGCGATTTTATCATTGCATACAAAGTCCTTACTATTGTTCCTCATCTGGATAAATTATTCCAACTACGAACATCTGGCAACATCCGAGATCATGGCTGCACGTTGGAAATACCACACTCCAATCGGAACTGTCATTGGTATTTTTAATATGTGCATTTGTTTGATTTGGAATACATTACCTGCAGATTTGGTTAACTTAAAACGTTTAGCTTTATTTAAATCGAAACTTGACGACTACAAGAGAGCTCATCCCAATTTTGCCCAGAACGATTAATTAACTATTCCAGTCATTGAGTCCTATTCATGTTGTTTATACTTATGTATACATTTGTACCTAAACTTTGACTATGTGGTTATTGTAAAGTTAATTGCTTTTCCAACCATAAATCTTCAATGTTGAACGTATGTGAAACTCCATCGATTGCACGATTGTATTGAGTTTTACATGATTCTATTCTAAACAGGAATTAATGTTTATCTGGAACTCGTTCAAAATGGTCCAATGCCAGCAAGACTCGGTGATGACGTTCTTGCTGATTTGCGAGAACAAAATAAACTACCTCATCCAGAATAAAAGTAAGCACGCGCTGTGTGGGTTGAAACCTCAACAATTTTTCCTGTTTGCGTGCATGATAAGCATGGTTGAATGATACAAATGTTTGAGCAAAGTAATGGTTTTGTTTAGACGAAGGCGCAATTTGTGCGTGAAAAAATCCGTTTTAATTTTGTTTACACGGTGTTGGTCTAGCTGGCATTGCTAGTTCAGGGTGATTCGTCCTCAAGCGAGATGATATCATCTGCTAAAAGTTTTGCGAAGTGACTTGCGAGTATGATTCATGGGATTATATAACGTTCGAATGTCCATTCATTGCGTTCGTCGACTGGTTTATTGTTAACCTTTTTCATAATTGATTTCTCATTGGTCCGTACATAGCAGCCAAGGATTGAAGTTAAACCCTTGAATCTGTCGTTCATGTACCTGACGTCTTTCATTGAGCACGGCCGTTAGTGATTCAATTAGCTTGAATCGGAACTAGTTTAATATCTCATGGTATATAGCGAAATCTTACCACGCATGCTATTCTTATTTGTTTTGCAGAGCTGTACAAACACTATTACGACGAATACAGTCTCGCGTTGTTGCTGAAAGGTGTTTGTCTCCGATGTCGAAATCAACTGTATCAAGCAGCCATGTGCTTCAAGGAGATATTGAGTCTGTAAGTAGAGATCCCTTTGCTTGATGAAGCCATTTCATTGATTATTTGCGATTTTTCTGATCAGAGATAGCACTCGGATGAAGTTGAATTCATTTAAATTAATTTAAATGCTTCCCAAGCTTCTGTATTACTCTGTTGTAATTTAAGTGTATCTAAATCACCCTGATATTGAATCACGTTTGTAAAAGTAAACAGTTTCAAAATGGGGTTCAAATCAGCGGAATACTTCACTAAATTCAAGCCCTAAGCATTTATACAGATAGTTGACACTTACAATGTAGTTTCGTAACAAGAGTTGTGCGAAGAATGTTGAGGAAATAGTTTGTTTTCGTATTTGTATTACCAGCGTGCATCAATTTTAAACAGTTTTCTGGACCATTGGTAAACTGATGCACTGATGGGAATATTAAAATATTCTTGGAACTTTGTGTAAGAATATCGGTTTACTGAGGAACGAATCACTATTCAAAGGTAATAAAATCCATTGGTCAAGCATCACAGATAAACAAATTCGAGTTTTGGAAAGCAAAATATAGTTTTTGAAAGCGTGTACCTCATTGACCATATTGTAGTTCATAATTGTTCTCCGAGCTCGTATGGTTCATTGCGGACGTTTCATCATCGAACTAGATGGAGTCATCAGAGAAACTTCTTTCCAAGCAATTGCGCGATGGGCATCATTAGAAGTTATGTGCTACGTTGCAGAGCTCTGAGAACAACTTTGACCTACAAAACAAATAACAATCCTTTTTATCAACCACCAGGGTCGTAGTTAGGAAAATATGATGATTGATACCATCAACATAATCTAATATTGTTATTATTTTTAAAATGAAACTTCTTTAATAATTAAATGGATTGATTCATATTCAAGGAAGAAAAGCATCCAAGTCGACACGTACTTGTTGCCCTATTGCGAAATGGAACTTTGCCAGTTGGCCTATGACGAAGGAAACATCCAAGAATCGATCGATCACTTGAAGCAAGCACTGTAAGTTGACATCTGAATTTGATACATGTACTCCAGTAAGTTGCGTGTATGACGCTGTAGTAGAGTAACAGTTATTGTGTCTTAAACATGAGCGGAGTGTCTCTTACTGCGAATGCTGACTAAAAGTCAATATGATCATTTTTACCATTATTGTGGTTCTTGCAAAACATAGATTTGACCCACACATCATCTAATGATGCGATGAACACAAATCTGCTAATTTATAATTAATGATTTTGACTACTCATAACTACCACAACTTTTAAAATATACATTTTGTTGGTTTTCTTGAAAATCGTTTTCTTATTTTCAAAATATATGTTCAGATATTCATAGATGATATGCGGGTAAGAATTCTATGCTTCTTAAGACCCACAAAAATGTACATTGGGTGGATGGTAAAAATATCAATAAATATTGTTAAAATTACTGTAAAACGTGAAAACATAATTGTTCATATGGGCATCTATTGATATGTTCAAAGCTTCAATGTTTTCATATTGTGCTAAATGAGTAGGTAAACTGTGATACAATTGCACACTGAGAACGGAAAATGCGTATTCGCGGCAGTTTAACCTGCTCTGCTGTTGGGTGACAACGCAGATGGGAAAGATGTAACAACAAATGGCTGCATGGCTGATTTATTTGATTAAACACTGCCCAACTGAAGATTAGTGCTATTCTTTGCCGTCTGTATTGGGCTAAATGCAATTTTAGTATTCTAATTCGCATTTCGTAATAATTATTAGAACAAGTTTTTAATTTTCAAGGGCTCTCATTAAGCAATTTTATCAAGAACAAAGCTTTTCTTATGCACCTTGAGATTTTCCAGACGAAATATGAATTTATATCTTAGCTCTATTCGTACTTAATTAAGGAAGGTGGAGTCACGTTTTGAATTCAGTTTGGTAACGAGACAGTAACGGTACGATGATGTTTGTATAAAAACATACTGAAGATCTTGACGTTGACCAAACGAGGTGAGAAGAACTTGCTCTTGGACATTATTCTTAAGCACAGTGTTGTCATCGCTAGATGAGACAGAGCAGATAATGCACTGATGGATCGCGCAGTGCCCGTCACTTTGAGCGCTGCGTGAAAGATTGCCCCACTTGAACCTCGAAGTGGATTGCTAAAAATATGCGGAAAGTGAATCCGTCATACGCTAGTGGTGTCCATCTATGGTCGGCATCGACTGAAGAAGACCAACCCACAACGCGGCCTGGAAGGACAGCTAAACAAATGATTTTGGTAGTAAGCTTAACCAGTACATAAATACTCATAAAAATCAGATTTGGTAATCTTATTTCAGTGATGCTCAATGCGATTTGACTACTGTATCAAAAGGGAATGCTAGCAGTAGTCATTTGCTCCTTATTTGTTGTTTATAATTTAATCGTTACTATTGACACTGTCGAATCTCAGATGCTCACGTTACGTTACATTTCAACAGCCATTACAAGAAATATCATCTCGAATCCCGATTACATTTCCGTATGCATGAAATGAAGTCCCGGTTAAAGGCACATCAACTCACCGCGAAAAAAGCCAGCAGTGACATCAGACTTAGTCCGAAAATCACGAGCTCTCCGTCAGCCCACTCGATTCAGTCGTTGGGTGGGAAAGAGCATCTTCAACCTCAGCAACCGATGGACAGTGTCAACAGCGATCTGGAATCGGTTAATTCGACCTCAATGTTCCCGGAAAATGAAGAGGATTTGGACATCGTGAATTACGGATTCTCCACCGACGAAGAAGTAGAATCTAGTCGGTGATTTATCCGGTGGTTTTCCATGACAAACCAGGTAAGATAGACTGGATATACACAGCAAAACTATCCAATCATACTCGATGCATTTATACACACACAGGCACTCTAGGCTATGTTTCACTATTTTACTGAACGAATCTTGTCCATGCTTAATTATGAAAAACCAAGCCTACATGATAACCGATAGCGAATTGAAAACCACATCACATGAATGTCGGTGATTGTTGTTTTTCCAACAACCATACCATTAAGTCGAGTTTGTTCTTATTTCAATTTATCAGCAGTGCCTATCCTCTGTCAGAGGTTGAACCCCAACTAGTAGCTATGTGTTCCCAGCATGGGCTATTATCTGGTATAAAACCCTTCTGATTAAGCTATTACGAATCTTTTCTACAGACTGATGAGTAGCCACTAGTTCCGTTAGCCCAAAACACGGATCAGAATTGTAGACCAAAAGCTTTTCGCGTATTTTCAGAGTAGCTTGGCGAGTCTACGCAGGCCGTTTAAACACCAAGGTTATGGGGAACATCTCTGGAACGGTGTTCGATTTATTTCCTAAATAAACGGGAGTATAAGAAACAAGAGTGGATGAAATGAAGGATCAGGAAACCTGTCCGGACGGGAAATGCAAACAATACACCACCTAATGTAGATTTACTTTTATATAGCATGCACAAGAATCAGAATCAGGAAATACGCTCGCCAGGAGCAAAACTGCATGGGGCTAAATCATCGAACGAATAAACCATGCTAAATCTCAGTGGATATAAGAGGATAGAACATTATTAATTGCGAACGCTTCGCGCTACACCTGTGTACCCTAATTAATGACGGAACCCTGTTGCTCAAACACCAAACTAGCCAAGCAAGTTCAGCACTTCCGAACTCAGATGGGTAGATGAAGGGTTGGAAAATGAAAGTGTTTTAACCGTACTTTATACCACGAAGGTAGGCTCCCTTTGGAGGCACAGTGTAAAGCGATATTACCGAAACGGGTAAAAGCAGATGCTGTTCCCGGGTGCGGAACTTAGGTCACGTCGTCAGTGTACAAATGCCGCGGAGTAATGCCTATCGCTGTGACGTGGCTCAAAATTGTGTCAGTTGTCAAGTGAAATTTTAAGGAAAGCTTTTCATGATGCGTGACAGTGAAAGCCGCAAGGAGGCTGTCAAGCTGATGTTGCTCTATTCATTCACAACAATTGTTTGAATGCATGTTTGATTCGACGTGTAGCCACTTCATCCTAGTGTGTCTGTGCTTAGACTTCTGTAGGTTTGGCAGCCATTTAGGTCACACATTTCCAAAACTCTCTGACAATTTTTTTACTATGTCATGCTTATATAGCAGTTAAGCACTTGATACTTGTTACCGGTGTAATGCTGTAAATGTTGATATTAGCAATCGCAGTGGGAGAGATTGTTCCTCACGAAACAATCACCTATAATGTGCTATGTAGCATTAAAACCGGCATGTGCTGGTGATGTACATCCATGATCGGGATCGACCGCAGCAGGCCAATTCATTTCTAGGAACAACTGGCGTATGCTTGTCCAGAAGCACACTGTTTCACCATTTGAATCACTTTCACGTTCATTCACGCGAGATGATTTAACTTCGGCTCATACGATTTCCATTACACAGGCCATCGTCTTTCAACGAAGGAATATCTTTGAATCACAAAAAAGACGTGTGTGATAAATCGACCCCCATGACAAACCAATTTGTAAAATTCAACCACTTGCCTTTTTTCATAAACATTTAACACAACCGTGTGTCGGCAAAACACAAAAACAGAAACACAAGCTAACCAGTGAACGTTTCTTGTTCAATTGTGCCCCACGGTTGGGGGAAATCGAATTGTTTTGAAATATTTTATCGTTGAAATAAATTGAACAAACGAACGAAAATGTTTTGCTCACGAGAACTTCCGATATACTGTCGCTTTCATGAGTTTCGCCTCATTTAATCATGTTTTAGCATTTAAACAAACGTTGGGTTCTAGAGTCGACTTATGCTGCCATTGTCTCATTTATATGCGGAAAGTACCATTTTCAGTAATTTAAATTAAATGTACGAGACAGAAATCTTGCACGAAGTTACGCATGGGAAAACGAAACGACGGGATTTTTATATAAACATTTTGGGCGTCAGCTGAGTAACATTGTTGAAATAGACGTGCAAATTAATCGAATGTTACGATGTAAGAGTACAGTGTTTGAGAGATAAGTTAGTTTCGCTCGTTGGTTTAAGCAAAATTATTTTACGCGGGCAATGGTACCTATCGATTTTAGCAGCACTATCCCAGACGATATCTCCATAATTATTAGGGATGTCATTATACCAGTGATAAGTGTCCACAGGTTAAACAGACAACCACGGTGCGATATAGTTCACAATAGACTGGGAAAGTTGTGATAGAAAAATAAAAGGAACATACAGAAAAGAAACCACAGACGGGATCGCCTACTACTGGAAACCTACACACATTCGATGAAGTGCTGTGAAGAGCGACATCAGCACGTATGTTCCTTGCGACATTCATTTTGATGGCAGTCAACTAGACAGCATAGAAGATCTATCAAGTTAGGGCATTCGAATAAAGACTACCTTTTCTGCTTCACAAATAGAATTTTAGCATGAGCTTCCAGAACTTTATGATTTATGGGTAAACCAGAAAAAACCTCTGCAATACGATAGAATATACGGGCGGGTTTTAGAGTAAGCCGAGGTCAGAGGCTTATTCGATCTAAAAGCTTCCCACGGTATATTTGGCGATGCCAATTCCGGTTAACGAGTCATAGAGTTAACATATACTGACGTTCTGACAACGTTCGATGCGAGTGACAGTTTAAGAATAGGCATAAAGCGGAAGATAAGAACCCCGTTTGAATTCATGTATGTAAGAAAGCACAAGCCTGATCCGGGCAAAGTGACGCACAGTCAGAGATTGCACGTGGGCTAAGATACTGTCAGGTTGCCCAGGCCTACACAAAAATATAATGTGAACTTGCGACGTGCATTAGCGATGAGCGCTAATCACGGACTTTTGAATAATATACATAAGTCTACCCACCGACACAAGACAAGAGCAAGAAGCGCCGAAAAGTTCGACAGCCATACAGTAATGTAGCACACACCACTGCGTTGTACACTCGGCCTTTAATATGGAGTAAAACATCGCGTCGACGCCACAGGTGGCAAAGGTTACCAAACGCTGCACCCGCTTTGCGAACACGTTGTAAGTTATCGTCCTCGATACAACCGCCAGCAGAGATACAACTGCCAAGATAAACAAAGCTGTCGACCAATTCAAGATTGACATCGCACACAGTTAGATTTGGAAGAGAGCCGCTTCATCCTGGGCAAGTGTTTTACACTTGTTAGGCACAAAGCACATGCTGTACCTTGAAGCTTCAAGTGCCAGGCGGTCCAGGGCGTGTTGAATTATGAGGGTCATCTCACGAAGTGCGATGTCATACGCATATTCAAGATCGGTAGCTCTCTCACCCGTCAGAAAGATATCGTAGATCGCGAAGTTAAAATAAGAACGGCGAGACAGGTCAGCCCTGCCGCATCCCGCGGAAGATATTGAACGAGGACGACAACGGTGCGTACGCTTGAACCCTGCCCTAAGTTTGGCAATATAATGCTTTCAAGATCCAAATATACTTCTCGGGCATTACTCGTCTCAGCAGACAGTTCTAAAGACTTTCGCGAACGATTGAAACGAATGCTACTCGGATGTCAATGAATACCACGATAGTTGGCAAACGAAATGTGTGGCGTTGCTCCAGTAACTGACAGAGTGTGAAAATTTGATCTATGCGCCCTCGACCGGCACAAAACCTAGTTTGCTCCTCACGGATTTGCTCTTCCCTTTGGTACCCAATCGGTGAAGCAGGACAGAGGCAAGCATTTTAGGAGCTACTGAAATGAGATTGATACCCCGATGATATTCATAAGAATAGGGCCTTCATTTTTTAAAAATCAGAGCAATTACTTATTTTCTCCAAGGGATCGGAACGCGTTCCTCAGCCCGTATGTTGGCGAACAGCGCTTGAATTTCACAAACTAGAGCGAAACCGCCATCTTTGAACAATAACGATACTAAAGCATCAGCACCTGACGCCCAATCGCGCTTAACGCTCCGGAATAGATTGTAAATCTCTGATTGAGTCGGAGACTCGAGAGAAATCTACCAAAGTGTACAGTGTTCCGTATTCTGGAAATCGGTGGGTGTAGAAGGCCAGTTAAACTGTGCCTCAAAATGTTCTGCCCATCGCTCCATACGCACGCGCATGATAAAAACTGGCGAACCATCGACTTCAAGTATCAGATCACTGATGCCAGTTCGCCCGCTACCAGTAGTTCTGATAGGTTGGAACTATTTTCTGAAATTGCCTACAGCTGCCGCAGATTGCATTTCCGTAGCCTTATAATTCCACCAACTTTCCCTGTCGGTTCTCAAACTGGCAACCAGTTTACGTTTAATAAGCCTTCGTGACGCATCATATATGCTATCAGCAGAAAGCAACCGACGTTGGATAGAATTCGCAGAAACCCAGTGTTGAGCTAAACGGGAAGTCAGCCCACAACCATCCAACGCGGCTGTTTCCAAAGAGGTTTGTATGCCACTCCATTGTTCATCGATACTATTTTTGACGACAGAAAGTTGCAAACTCAAATTGGCCTGAGACGCTCGGAAAACCGGGAGATCATAAAGCCTGGCAAAATTAAACTACCTTGCAACGTTTCTCGCCCAAACGCACCGAGAGCTAACGTAAGATCTGACTCTAGACAAGTGCCCTAGTATGAACGCCGTTGTCATTACGATGACAATCGATACCAAACCTTCCACCCGCGAAATGCGCGTTTAAAGATAGACGGCCTACACGTGCGTTCATGTATCCAGCTAAGACCACAATGTCACTTATCGATGTACATTTAATGAGTTCTTGTAATCTTCCATAAAACTCATCGTTGTCAAGTTCAGAACTACAATTAGTCGGTGCATAGAGAGCAACCACAAACGGAAAACAGTTATTAAAAAAGTTTGCATTCAGTGTGAGATCATTGAAAGCATTTTGAGCAGAGAGCGTGGGCGCACGGGATCTGTCATTTTTACTTTATTTTCATAATTGCTTGTGGGCGTGATACTACCCGGTTGCCCAAGCCAAAGTAGGAGGTTAGCTTAGGGGGCCCCACTCGGAGCCTTTGGTTAAAAAGCCTGAACCACAAGGCAGTGGGTTGAGTTTGAGTTTGTCTGACCTCTATCCATCGACCTTCCTGGTATGAATAGCTCTGCTAGCACCAAAAGAAAACACCCAATATAGCTCATGGGTCACGTTAAGGTTCAGTCTCAGTTATCAGTATCAAGGTTAAAAAGTCCAGCGGTTCCAGTAGATGAATACAAACGCACAGTGACTAAGATTTGAGTTTGATGCCACTACGTGTCACAATAAATAGGAGGGGGGACTTAGGTACGGTGAAATACTCGCAATCACATTGGGCGGCATAGCAAGCCTTGATCGTACAGCTTGAGATTTTACAGGTCGAATCAACCAGACTCGGAGATGTCGGCGAGAGCGCTACTGGAAACGATTCCAAAGTTCGACAAACAACCAAATTGCAATTCTGAGTCCAGGCGAAGTACCGGCGGTTATTAACTACACATGGGCTGAGACACTGACAGGCAAGACCCAGACAAGAACAAACGGTTGATCGAAGAGAGATAATTGAAGGCGGCCTTCAAGATCCGAAAATGCTACAAAGATGGGTTGTAAGCCACACAACTCTTCGGCAGATAACTTCCAGCTAATGGTGATCAACCGACACCGTAATCTGAGGCAAGCTTATCAATTATTTCAAACGATTGGTAATCAATAGCGACTTCGAATTCTAACGAAACAGAGTATCCACTAAAAAAGACTTTATTACATTCTACTAGCGCGACCAACCAATATAGATGTACGGTTATGACGAAGAAGCTGATCTCATGGCTGAGCGTGGATGTGCAATTTTGCAGTACTTCACAGGTAACACCGCGGTAAATTAATTGGCCAACGATGCAAAGCTGCACGCTGGAGTCCCACTGCCATTTACTATGTCTAGACCTGACCAAGATGAGAATCCTATTCCACGCACAGTTTTGGACTGTGCGGGACGTTGCCCGGATTCAAGATGGTTATTTTATACATACATTCGATGCTAGCCGAACAACAACAACTACCCGAACTTACTCTATGGCGGGACTTCTATGCATGAGCATAGAAATACGAGGTTTCGAGTGTGAGGCAACGTCGAGTGGACCGTGAAGACTAGGATGATAATATTCAGCGCGTGAATGCATTACTGTATGGCAATGAAACTCGGAACATTCACACAAGGCACACATGGAAGCCGAATGCTTTACATTTGAAAAGCATCCGCGGCATTTTGGACAAAGTAACAAATGCTGAAGTGTTTTCTCAAGCTGATGTGACAAAAATCGAAAATGGTCGCATTCCTATAGATACACTCTATGGTGAATGTAGATCAAAAGGTCGACCCACAACAGTGATATGAAAGCGCGCGGCATTGACTTCACGAGTTAGGAGTACAGTACAGTACTTCAGCGCTGTGCGGCTAACACAATGCTAAATTGATTGGCCACGTGTGGTGAGCTGCATGCTGAAACACACTGAAGTCTCACTACCATCTTTATTCTCTATTTCTCATATGTGTCTAGGCCTGGGCAACCTGACAGTATCTTAGCCTAGGTGCAGTCTCTCACTGTGCGGCACTTTGCCTGGATCAGGCTTGGGCTTCCATACCATACCACGAGTTGGGAAGAAATTGCTCTTTACCGCTCACTGAGCAAACGTCATCTCCGCGCTGACAATAACAGATATTCCACTCGGCGTCGTGTAAATATCATCGATCGGTGGAGTAATGTCTATCGCTGTAAGCGCTACGGGAGAGATGGTTCCTTGCGAATCGGAATATGTAGTCAGTCGTTTGAAACGATGTGGAGCATGAAATTGTCCTGCGCTTGTGATGCATATGCTTGGTCGAAGGAGGCCAACAGCACAAGTATACCGATCACCAAAATGGAATCAAACAGCAACTTGGCGTTGATAACGTTGTGAAGTTATGACAATGCTTGTAACAAGTAGAGAAAAAAACAATTACTGCATTCAGTCTAAACGTCCAGCGGCATTGAACTATCTTGGTAAAAAAAAGACTCTAATGGTGCCAAGCGGCTGTGATTCAGACCGTCTACACCATCTTCGTGACGAATCCATGATGATGACATTGTTCTAGAAAGCACAAACGCATCAAAACGAGATTGCCCGGGGTAAAAGACACATGTATTTTCCCAATCAGAGCGGAGGTCAAGAGACTACGGCAAACAACTCAAATTATTGATTCATCACTCAATGAAACAAGCTGACAATGAGTCACAGTTCGATCTCATCGGGTTGTTAACAATTGTCTCGGCAAATGGCCAACCTCCCCAACATGCACGGAAGACACGCGACCATGGGATGGAAGACGCTCTTCAGACGGATCAATGGAGAGCAACAATGAAGTCACGCTACAGTGGTGAAGGCTGAAACGAAGCCAAGCCTCGTCGGGGATTGAGAGCGCACGGCACAGCCAAAAGCGGATCACATTCGCGTGGCCCACAAACACCACGGTCTCGAATGGAGGTGGTTCGTGTGAGGTGAAATATGATCGGAGTCCTTGAACCGTGACGGGAATGGGATGAACGTGAACAGTGAACCCAGCGGCAATACGACGACCTTGAGCTATTCGGATCGATTCCTCGACAGGGTGTCCTGAAAGCAAAGGTAGGTAGCAAATGATTTAAACGACGTATGAGCCGCGGTATGTATGGAAGCATAAGCGTGGTTCGGTCATAGACTGTGTCTAGGCCTGGGCAACCTGACTGTATCTCAGCCCACGTGCAACCTCTGACTGGGCGGCACTTTGCCTGACTCAGGCTTGTGCTTTCACATCATAGACTGCACGTGGGCTAAGAGACTGTCAGGTTGCCCAGGCCTAGACAGATATAAGAAAATAGAAATGGTAGTGAGACTTCAGCGTGTTTCAGCATTCAGCTCACTACCTCTGGTCAATCAATTTAGCACAGTTAGCCGCATAGCACAAAGTACTGCACGATTGCACATCCGTGCATTACACCGGTAGCATGCACTGAATGCTTAACTGCCATACAACCATGGAAAAAGTAAAATTCTAAAAGATGGAGACAAATGTGATTCTATAGAAGCGTAAGCACAAACAAACTGGGATGAGGTACATACACGTAGACTTGGGCCAAGTTTTATGAACACGTGGATACATGGTATAAAGTAAGAAAATATTAACGAGATACATTTGTTCTCAATTGTTCGATCAGGCGAATGGGATTAAGGAATGCCGATATCGTGATGTTGAGGTCGATATATATAGAAAACGATTGAGGTCAACAGTTGTAAACACCGCTTATCCGTCTGTCACATTATGTGAGTTGAGAAATGTATCAAAGAATTTACGTATCAGAAGCCTGGATTCATGCAAAGTGCCGCAGAGTAATGGCATAGTATAATGAGAGCACAATCCTGATCCAGGCAAAGTGCCGTACAGTCAGAGTCTGCACGTGGGCGAAGATACTGTCAGGTTGCCCAGGCCTAGACAGATATGAGGAAGAAAAAGAACAGGAAAAACAGGAATCAACGCGGGCCAAAATACTGTCTGGTTGCCTATGTCTGGGCGGATACGAGAATAAGAAAATGACAGTGAGACACCAGTGGCACCTCAATTTACCACGTCACCTGCGCAGTGCACTAGAGACGATAAATGAAGTTTCGAAAACACGAGGCAATGGTATAGTCTAAAACAGAGATGACAATGGAACCGATCATGAGCGTTACTCACTCCGGGGTGGATCTGGCTCAACCGGAGGCGGGCCTTCGGTGAGAAAACGGGATTGCTGGCAATCAAACGTGGCCCCCGGGTAAGGAGAATAAACCGGACTCAACATTCCGGCCGTGAAGTCTGTGGGAGAAGAGAGACGGGGCAGAATGGTGGAGTCCATGAGCGTGTCACATTCATCTTGCAATCCGATTAGCAAAGCCGCGGTGGTTTGTCGAGCGCGGATCAGATCTGAATGGATAAGGCGATCGATTCTGTGAGGTTGAATTAAAAAAACAGGCCATGTTTGTAAGAGAGAGAGAGAGCAAGCGCCTTGGTTAAAGCAAGAAAAACAATACGATCAGATGATACGAGTTAGTTGAGGTTCAATACATGATACAGCACATTCAAAAGCATAAATCTAGCACACCAATGAACTTACCAGCAATGGAGTAAACATCTAAATCAAGGTGGTGAAAAAAGGTGCGAAGAACAATTAAAATGGCTCCGTTAACGAGAAACATTAGAGCCAAATCGAAGTTCAAATTACAATGCGAAACGCCTTGTGCAGGTACAACAGCCCCGGATCTGCCATTTGTAGTATGCCGCAGAAAACCCACTGGAGTCTCATTGTCATTCCCGTTTACTTATATTTGTCTAGGTGAAGAAGTGTCTATGACAGAGATGGGTGCACTACGTACAAGATGGTTCGGCTAACTAAAACGATTACCGAATTAATATATTGTTGTGCTCACATCCCCATCCCTAACACACGAAAACGGGTATCTAGCTGTTTGACGTCATCACGTGGAGACAGTAGGATCAGGTTCAGTGACGCTTGAAACAGTGGTAAACAAACATACTTGTATGCCACTGTTGTGTAGGGTTCTTACAAAGATCCGCGATGTTCCAATACAAAATAGGAAACGTGATTCCAAGCCAAGCGCTCGAGGCGATTATAAAATATATTGTGGTGCTCATATTCCCATCCATTACACACCACTACCGGTTTCTGGCTGTTTGACGTCATCAAGTGGACGTCGAATTATCTAACGGTTTACTACTGAAGTCTTTTCCGCAATCGGATGACATGCGGTGGGGTTTGGAAACAGAGTTTTCCTTCCTCTAAATGGACTGACAGTATGTGACGAGATCCCTATAACCGGGACAATGTTATTTTAGGGCACCAGTCAAACGCCACCACCCCTTATCCGTCAGTAAAATCAGTTCAGCTTGGCTTGTGGAAGCCACGAGCTTGAGCAGCTAACGCGAACAAATATAGAAGACTTGAAGAGGTGACATCTTCGCATCCACATCCGTACAACCGGACCGCTTAAATGATCAATTTTGAGGTTCTGTCCTAGCGTTTCTCAGAGAACTCCCTCTCTGGTGCTTTAAGATGAAAGTACGGCAAAACCAAATATCCATAATCAACCAAGATATTAAGCGAGTAGAGCAGAATCAGCAGAACAGCTTCCTCAAGACGTTTACTACCGGTTACACTCTGCGTGACCATACACAAGATCGGTCAAACTGTCCACGTAGAGCTCCACAAGGCCGCCACTCAGCAAAAGTCTGCGTCAATCACTCCGAGTATATGGAGTGCCCGTGAATCTACATTTTATTCGTCGGATCGCTATCAAACCAACCCATCACGACGATACGCACGAGAATAGTGAGAAAAATACACGAGGAAATGTTTTCTCAAGTTGGCCAGGCCAGAATGTTACGGGCAAGTGTGGCACAGAACGCCGTATCTTCGGTTTCATATTCGGAATCATCCGGTACAAGTGGACATTTAAAATTAAGAAAAAGGAGACGTGAGTAAGGATAAGTCATGCATACTTTATACCAGCGCGGCGTAAATGACGGCCGGTTGCGTAGGCTTGTTTCCAACCCAAATCGGTTAGGACCTTTTCGTCGGGTGTGCGGCCCTTTACGTTATACTGACCATGACGAATGAAGATGATCAGTTTCGAGCGCATCTGAGGAGGCAAGCTGGTCTGCGCTTGGCATTCTACGACACCTGTGCATGAGAAAAAGAAATTAGTTATGCGATCACAAAATATACAAAAAGGTGTCGCAGGTCGGTGTATGAAATTATAAAAATGATCCAGTCAAATTGCTACATAGCCGTAGACTGCACGTGAGATAAGGTACTGTGAGGTTGACCAGGCCTAGACAGATACAAAAAATGAAAATAGAAATGGCAGTGAGAGTCCAGCGCGCTATCGCGTGCAACTCACTGCCGGTGGAAACTCAATTTAGCAGGGGGTAGTTGTAATGTAGTTTCAAGGTTGTCGTGGCCGGAGCGGTTCTGGGGATAAGCTCCCAATTCCAAAAATGTTCTAATGACACGCATCTCATATAGCCTATGACAATCAAGTCCAGCTCCTGGCCTACATGCGTGGTCCTGTGCGATCTCTGACTGCACGGCACTTTGCCTGGATCAGACTTGTGCTTTCATGCCATACCATACCATCTGCAAGCTGAGGAAGAGCTCCCACTGTTCCTGACAGCTGATTACGCCGTCAGTGTACAACTGCCTCAGATCGGTCGAGCATTGTCTATCGCTGTGGGAGCGAATGACACTCCCGAATCGGACAACTTAGTCACTTGAAAGACTGTGAAGCAAGAAACTTGCAATGTACATCCATGGTCGACATCGACCGAAGGATCCCAACAACAACATACCGCTTCATGTACGGATGCGTAATCGTACAATACTTCTGTGCTCTGAAGGTAGAACCGTGGTAAATTGATTTGCTACCGGTAGTGAGATGCGTGCGGAAAAGAGCTGCATTCTCACTACCATTTCTATTTTCATTTCTCATATCCGTCTGGCGTCTGGGCAACCTGACAGTATCTTAGCACACGCTCAGTATGACTGCGCGGTACTTTACCTATATTAGGCTTGTGATTTCATACATACGAACACGCAAACATCATGCTAAACAACAGTGCAACAAAGCCGGGAGCTATAACCAAAGCCAGTAAAGGAACAAAATCAAGGAAAGGAAAACGAAAGGACTTGAGGAACTCATGACTAGACACATTGAAACCGATGGCAATAAAACGTCATCAATGGAAACAATGCATCATGATTAGTTCTCCTTGAACTATTTGAATGTATAAAAATAAAAATGAAAACTGGCGTGTGTAAGTGGACGAAAAGATCGTTGTTTCTCTTTCTCGTTCATTATCTTGTTGATACGCAAGCAAAAATTAATTTTAATGACAGCAATATAAGCTTTCAAAACCAAGCCTATCCTGAGATCACACGTGCGAAATCAAAGTGGCACCGTAATAGACTGCCAGTCTGCTGAGAAACTCCCACGTTGCCTAGACCTAGATAAGCTCACAAGAGATAGATAACGGAATTGAGAGTGACGTGTGTTCTCAAAAACAACGGATGTGCAATCGTGCAGTACTTATTGCTGTGCGGCTAACACCCTGCTAAATTGAGTGACCAGAGGTAGTGAGCTGCATGCTGAAACAGGCTGGAGTCTCACTACCATTTCCTGTTTTTTTCTTATTCATATCTGTCTACGCCTGGGCAACCTGACAGTATCCTAGCCCAAGTACAGTCTCCAAATGTGCGGCACTTTGCCTGGATCAGGCTTGGGCTTTCATACATCATGCAATCCTGGAGACACTCAATTTAGCGTCTGTACGATTAAATACTGCAAATAGTGTACCGAACCATCAGAAAGATTGCATGTGAGTGGAGATGTTGTCATAACCAAGAGTTGGGGATATGATGCAGTTAGTTTGCTCGCAACATTCACAGCGGTGCAAGGATAAACGTGCAAAACAGAAAAAAACAATTTCGCACCCATTTGCAAAAACGAATGTGCGTAACGGAAATTATTATATATAACAGACTGAACAAAACCGATTAAAGATGACGCATTGAAAACGATACGAAAGGTTGGAATAGAAGCAAGACTCAGTAAGCCTGCGGTCGCAATAATCACGCACCGGGTATTGTTGTTTTCGGTTCTGAAGCCAATCGAACGCGCTTCTTTATTTCCCCAGCAAGATAATAGCCAAAGATGACTAATGTAGAAACACCTGAGGTCAGTGAAGTCAGAGAGCTCCAATGCGTTTTCATCGGATAATGCCTGTGAACCATGATGTACGTTCAATTTTTTTAAAAAAGTAACAGTTGCTTTTGATCATTTGTGAAAGATTTCAGATTAATATATATTGCATATCGAAAGCCCGGGGCCAGAAAAAGTGCAGCATAGTCAGAGAGTACATGCTCAGCACGGATGTGCAATCGTACAGCATATCTGTGCTGTGCGGCTAACATCGTGCTAAATTGATTGGCCAACGGTAGTGAGCTGCATGCTGAAACACGCTGTAGTCTCACTATCATTTCTATTCCCCCTCATATATGTCTAGGCCTGGGCAGCCAGACAGTATCTTAGCCGACGTGCAGTCTCTGACTGTGCGGCACTTTGCCTGGATAAGGCTTGTGCTTTCACACCATACCATGCCCAGGAAATGGTAGTAAGATTTCACTACACAGATGTGCAATCCTGGAGCACTTCTGAGCTGTGCAGCTAACACCGTGCTGAATTGATTTGCCACTGGTAGTGAGCTGCATGCGCATACACACAGGAGTCAAACTGCCATCGCAATTTTCCTTTCCCGTATCAGTCTAGGTCTGGGCAACCTAACAGTATATTAGCACATGTGCAGTCTTTCAGTTCGCGGCAAATTGTCTGAAGCATGATTGTGATTTCTTAATTAGTGAAAAAATTCATTAGTACATGTGAATAGGCAAACTTGTAACTGTTTCGGTGTACGCTTCGACGTTATCCCCCGACGAGTACACGCTAAAGTCTCACTACCATTTCTATTTCTATTTACCCCCTCATATCTGTCTAGGCCTGGGCAACCTGACAGTATCTTAGCCCATGTGCAGTCTCTGGCTGTGCGGCACTTTGCCTGGATCCGGCTTGTGCTTTCATACATACATACATACATACATACATACATACATATCCCCCGACCAATTGCAAAGGACGATTTCTTCAAACAACTTCAATCAGCAGTCAAGAGTTCTTGATCATGATGTAACGATTGTGACCAGTAATGGGACTGCATTTATGAAATCACAAGACGAATCGAGGTAAAGTGCCGCGCAGTCATAGATTTCACGTAGGCTAAGGTACCGTCCGGTTGTCCATGCCAAGACAGTCATGATAAAAATAGAAATGATAGTGAGACACCAGCGTATTTCAGCATGCAGCTCACTACCGATGGCTAATTAAGTTAGCCGGTGTTACCGCACAGCACAGAAAGTACTGCACGATTGCACACCCGTGAAAAGGGAGAAAATTCTCATCACAAAAAAGGTGAGTTTATCATTTTGTGTATCTAATCGATTAAAAACACGATGGACAGCAGTCAATTGCAACAAAAAGTTTAACTTTACCAAAAATGTTTATTTTATGTATTTCTTTGTTTTTACCAAAGGAAATTTAGGGGACTATTTCCTATTAGTAACGCTCCAGAAAGTTCATTTGACACCGTTCGTCCGGCCCATGTTTCGGCACATCTATTAAAGTTACAATGGCCGGTTACTCGGGAAATAGTTTCCACGGGTTTATCACTATAAGACTAAAGATGTGTTCTGGATTCCAGCACAGTATGTGGTTTACTTGGCTTGAGATTGTGTCCTCATGTGCCAATCACGGAAAAGAATAGAAAGTAGTCGCTGAATTTAAGACAAAATAAATCCCTTGACAATTGTAAAGGGCTCTATATGATCACCCCTGAGCCGCCTCCACATGTGTGAAAAACCCTTGCGTCAAGAGATGATTCTCATAGTGGATAAATGCTATACCTTCGGAAATGCGAGTGGTGAGCTTCTGTCGCGCTGAGACTGGACTGAAACGTGATGCGACGGTTTGTGTACCTCCTTGACCCATTGAGCTATGCTGGGTGGTACTCTGCGTGCACCTTCAGAGTCACTCACCCCGGGAAGGTCAATGGTTAGAGGTGAAACGAACACGGTCTCAACTAAACCCGGTGTTTTGTGGGTCAGGCTATGTAGCCAAAGGCTTTGGTCGAGAATCCCAATTGTTCTCCTATCTGAGCATGGGGGATTTGGCAGTATCACAGTCCGCATTCAACCATGACTATAACTACAAAACCCATCTCGGTAGTGAGCTGCATGCTGATACAGGCTGGAGTCTGACTACCATTGCCTGTTCTTTTTTCTTGCTCATATCTGTCTTGGCCTGAGTTACCTGACAGTATCTTAGCTAACGTGCAGTGTCTGACTGTGCGGTGCTTTGCCTGGATCAGGCTTGTGCTTCATACGACCTCCGTTGTGCATGAGCCGTCGCGCATGTTAAATAGAGTCGCCTTACGTGATGCATATAACAGGGCGGGTAAGCGAAAACAAACTACTGCTGGCCCTACGCTTTAAACTATTTCCGACCATTCTATTCCCCTTTTAATCCTAGCAACTCTCCGTTTGCAAATCCCAGCCTTAGAAAAAAACCGCGCTGAACATGTCGGAACATCCTCAATTCGCAAATTTACAGATCACTTCCTGAAACAACAGGCCTCTGCTCACATTGGAGCTATGAATGTCAGAACACTCAGACAGATAGGCCAGCAAGCTGCAGTGGCTCTCACATTAGATAGTCTAATTATCGATGTTTGCTGTTTATGGGAAACGCGCTTAAATGAGCCGTCTTTAATTACAAAACTTACTACCCAACAATTTTCGACTCGCTATATTTTGCGCTGCTCCGGTGATTCAGCAGCTGTCATTTCTGGACAGGCGGGTGTTGGTAGAGTGCTCAATTCACGTACCGGATCCTGTCTAATTGATCGGATTACTTACAATAGCTGGATGGGCGCAGTTAGACTAGCTATTAATATTAAACTCAACACAAATCTTCTAAACAGATATGCTGGTTTATTGCACCATATTTCGCTCCAACTAACGCCAATTCCGACGACGAGAAGAATGCCTTTTACGACGATCTTTAAGCTCTTTTGTGACGGGCAAAAAGCTCCGATTTTGTTGTCTTAGTGGGAGATGTGAATGAGTCGCTTAAATACATCTGAATAACAATTAGGTGGCATGGTTGGTCTTATACAATTCTGTGCA
>JACCGJ010014209.1:69987-96463 GCA_013407085.1 Atriophallophorus winterbourni | reverse complement strand
AGCCTGATAGGGCATTTCATCTAAGGGAAGGAAAACCCTGATTTTAAACCTCCGCTGCCTTGCGGGATACCCGATCGCGTAAACGGCTTCGAGAGAAAACCCTGAGGAAACACCTGGAACAGAGTCTGTTAGACGGTTAGTTGGTGCACACCACCTCTTTCTGGCAGCTCCCTGTTGCCTTGCAGGTTGCACTTGGTTGTGTAAAGGCTAGAGAAGCTGACTCGAACAAACGCCGAGTGGTGCTGGAGACTCCGCTTTGTACCCAAATTCCCAAGAATCTTCATTGAAGCCGACTCATCCTCCAGGAGGAGATAGTCGCACAAAAGTAAGTAAAAGTAGTCTAGAAGTTTGTGTATTTGTACACTCCTGCAGTTGTGGTTTTCGGTCCATCGAAAGTGCATCTGTTTTGTAAAACACTTTCCATGACGTCGCATGTGAGCTAAGCGATTGATAAAATTAAAGTCAAAATCTAGCATACTGATTTGGTAGTCAGGTAACGCATGCTAGATATCTTCATAGATGGGGGTTTCAGAGAAATATGAACCAACATACATCGTATCATTTGCTGAAGTTAATATTTGTTAATTGCACCAGTTATAATATACCAAACTACCAAATTTTTCTCGTTGACGACGACCTTGGTATGGGCACTTGATACAGTGATGGTATAATTTTTCAGATTAATAAGAAAATGCCGTTGAGTAACGCTAATTATGTTTTAGACCACCTCATCAATCAAACCTAATCTTTATGTCCCCACTTGATGACGGCAAACAGCCAACAGCCCCTTGTGGTATGTAGGTGCTGGTGGATGGGCGCATTTCTATAACTGAAAACGTGTGCTATCTCGTCCACTAATACGGGAATACACATTCGGTAAGATGTTTTAAAAGCCTTCGATATTTTCCTCGCTGGAAAGCTCTGAAAAGTTTTGCAGAAAAGCACCATCGTAGGGCATCTCGACCTGAGTAGTGGTGGAAATCAGTCGCATTATGTCTCGAGTGAACGAGCGTTTATTGATTAAACTAAAATATGCTAATTGTTTTTAAAAGCAAAAGGCCTCGAAATTTACCATATCCAGGTGATCGTCGTATGACCATTGCGACTTCTGTTGTACTTCTCGAATAAACGGCATCCTGTAGGTACATCGGTATTCGAATCCATCTAAATTAGCGTGGAAATCTTCATTGTATGTTCCAGCTCCAAACGGTCAACAAGGTGGCATTTAACTGAAATGATACATGGGGTTCTATTTGTGAACAACAATTCCCTAAAGCAGTTAGCCATTAACAATACAAATCTGATGACGTCTTTCAGGCTAACAAATCAACGTGTAACATTTTTGGCGTAGTGAAAACCACGCAAAACAGCTGACCAGCGTAAAGAGCCAAAAAACGAAGCATCACGTGCAAGCTGTGGAATTTGTCCGAGCGTTGATAGGAATGTGCTGAAAAAACGAGGTCAGACCGAGTGGCACGAGGAACGAAACGCGTGGGAAATTTGTAGATCGGGGCAGAACATGAGATACGATCAAGCGTTGAGAAATTTCGTGAGACATGAACTGTCTTGGTGCACTTTGGCGATTACGAATTCGCCACTTCACTGAATATGAAACGTTTCACAGTGTCAGTCATCATTACAGAATTATGGTAACAGTATGTTGTTTTACCTATACGAATCAACTTGCTTTTTAGTGGCGATAGATTCGAAAATAAAGAGTAAATTTTCGTTCATAATGCTTCCAAGGTAGGGCACAGATTAACCACGTTCATCGAAATCATGTTGCACGCTCATCGGTTGCATTTTAGATCAAACAGTGCAACGAACCGTAATAAAAGATTCCACGTGCAGTCGAAAATATATTTAGTCGCCGTAAACCTTGTCAGAGTATCACGATCTCATTCATTAAATTGCACTCGTTGTATGACTAATGAAAGAATGGGTGTGGAAGAAACTAGAAGCAAATTGAGAATATACGTCTAGAGTAGAAACAGACGGAAAACTTAACAGAAAAACCAGACCACGAGTGAAAGCTTCTTAATTCACTGTCCCACCAACGGCTAAACTAAGTTTGTGATTTCGTGGGACGGTGAGTCAGTGTGTCGTAAAATCGTGTGTCCACTGAACCCGTATTTTAACAGAAATATCTTTGGTGCGTAGCCATAGATCTCACATTCTGACAAAACACTATTTCATAGCTTATATTCTTATGATCGTTTGGTTTGTGAGGTTCACTGCTCTGAAACTCCCAAGGCATTGCACGCGTTTTGAATTCGTGCACGTATCGTCATAATTTACGGTCTCGGTGATCAGTTTGATGCGGTGGCAAATTTAGTAGTTTAAGCACTAGCCCGATCTATTTTAAGCTCACTTGAACTTAACCGATAATCTTGAACGAAAATACTCAGTCGGGTATCACTGAAGGATTTTATCCTGACGGTCAAAACATGGCTGGCTGAATAGAGCTGTGCCGATTTGCTTGTTTTACAAAGGAGTATCTATTGTGTTTTGGGACGTTTAGTCATCAGCAAAACGTCTTTCGAAGACTATCGTAATTTAGATAATCAGGAAGCGCATAACGGAAAACTCATGAAAACAATGCAGTACGTCGGAAAACAGTGCAATTCGCAATAATTTCTTAAGGAAGGCTTCAATCTGCCTCGACTATGTAACCGAGTAGATCATCCACCTCAGTCACAAGACTACAAATTTCGCGAACTTTTCGATTACATTCCCTTGTATAATCATGTTTTCGAATATACACGACAACGAAACTTGCAACCGACATCTGTTCTAGACCTAGTCTTAACCTCGGAAACCACTGCTGTTCAAGATTTTCAGTATCACCCTCCGCTAGGTCGAAGCGACCACCTCGTTCGGCTCTTTCAATACGTGCGCAACGCCAGTAGAATTGTAAAGCAAACAAAACGAAATCGGTAAGTGGATTACATTGGTTTGATGGAAACAATGGCGATTTCGATTAACATAATATAAATTTCAGTAATACGGACACGCATTGCACAAACCTGACAGATTACATCATGAACATGACACATTTAAATTCTATGTTCCGAACCATAGTAGCAAAGAACCCCACTTCAGAATTCGCAGCCGGACTAGAAAATGGTTTACAAAGCGAAATTTGGCATGGGCTATTCGACCCTGGGAAACTTTCGCGAATTGTGGAATCAAGTCACAAATCGCATCCAGGAGGATAAACAATATCAGCTTCAACTGGCAGTAAGAATGCAGCGAAATCCGAAACTGCTTTATCGAACCGTTAACAACACTAAGAAGCTGAAACCCGGTGTTTTCCGATCATAACAGATAACGGACTAACTGATTCTGTGCTGGAAACCTCTAACGCTCTAGCCAGTTTTATTCACGAGTTTTCACCCCCAGGATGCATTACAACCATCGGGCTTGAGTATTACCCAACAGTACTGGCAATACGAACTCATCCACTGCATGTGTTCTTAGTTTATAAAACTTATTTGCATGGAGTACCGCTGAGATGTCGTTGATTCACAGCTATACGCTTGAGATTAATAGATCCACTCCTTCAAACAAAACAAGATCGGCACCTTTTATTTTTGTACTGTCTTTAATAAAAATGAGTACGCTTCAGCTATACCATATTTTTGCATGTCGTCCAGCATGCTGCTCAGTATCAAGTTACGGAGCTATATTTCCGATCGAATAAGTGGTAAGCTACCGTTTCCAAAACATTGCCGATCCGGAATTTGGCAATAGTTTGCAAACATCTCCGTCTCCTTGTCAACACTTTTGATTAGCGGTAGATTAACTGTGGATGCATTCTTTAAAATCATGTGAGATATTGACGAATACCTCACCTGATTTGGACTGCTGGCCTACAGCCAAGACCCAAGTGTTTCGTATAATTGAATCTTAGCGACAACCATCGAGACAGGTCCGAGCGGTATCAGCCCAAATTGATTAAAACTTTTTGGCGGTCATATACTGTCACGATGTAAATCGGCTATTGGATCTGGAGGCATTAGCATTTGAGCAAAACCTAGCTTTACATGAGTGTAATTAGGCAGCGTGTTAGAAACCCTTATTCGATTTGTATGAGTTGGTGCATCTTTAAGATTTATTTGATTTATTTATTTGCGTTAACCATATATATATGTGCCTCGTGCCTGGAGTATTTTGTTAGTAGTTGGGTGCAAAATCGGATTTAGCTCTCATATAGTCGTCAAGTTTTGGTTCGAATAAAGCTAAAATGTTGGAGTTTATCGAATCAGCGGGAAAAAATCCAGTTCATAACGTTGAACCAAACAGTGTGGATGCTGCATAAAGCTAGCAATATTGCTACTACTTGTCCACATTTTCGTATTAATTGAAACAATAATGACTTCGCTTATTCGAGAGGATAAGGAAGCGCGCCGATTGATGCTACTATCAAAAATCGAGCGCGAAACTAAGTTAATATACAAAATCATGATCGCGATGGCAAAAGTAAAACCAGATATTTTGCTGAAAGGCTCACCGAGACCACGTTGGAAACTGCAAACGCTCTCGCGATTTGTTACTCTAAGGTCGTTAGGCCAAAATTTTCAGTGGAACGTTTTGAGTATTTAGACAACTCACGAATCGAAAAATTGGCCGAAATTAGAATAAATCCAGAGATTATCATACGTCAATTGCTCAAACTAAATATAAGAATGCGAATGGCATCAAACAGGCTTTCCTCAAGCGATGTCATCATCAGCTTTGTGAAGCACCTTCCAGCCAGTTTAACTATTCGTTCTTTAAGGGAATGGATCAGGGAAAATGGTCTCACTTTGGAACGCGTAATTGCTGTTTGCCGTCGCAGCATGGATTTCGATCTCATCGCCTCTGTCCAACAAATCTCAGCGTTAGACGATCAGGCGGAAGAGTTGGCTAGATGTACGTGCTCCACCAGGGGTCAATTCAAAACAATCAGCCCTTCATTTCTCACAAGTGCAAAATGTTGCAAATTTGGAAACCCCGTTCTCATACGTACTGCGCATCTTGGTATGTGGTTGCACGGAAATTTGAAAAAAATCCTGCAGTATTAGGCCTACAAGGATCTGTGCTAGACCCGCTCCTTTTTCTATTATACCTAAAATGGTCCTGTTCGCGGATAATATGAGAATTTGGACGCGAATTCGTTCTGCAGATTACTGCGAATTGATTTGGACAACTTGTCAATTTAGGCGGCTATGAATGAAATGAAATTCTATATACAGAAAATCAAGATGCTCTACTCTGGCAAGAATGTTCCTTGGACATATCGACTGGGAACCGAAAACGTGTCATGGAGCTCGTTGGAAAAAGATTTTTGAGTATGGATAAGTGGAAACCTGAAGAGCGCGGTTCACTACCAGAATATATATCGATAGGCCAGCAGATTGTTAGGTACCTTTCGAAGAATATTTGGAAGATTCTTGCTGGTAACGTTAACAAGGATAATGAACGTCTACCTTCGTCCTACGATGAAGTATGCGGTAGAAGCCTGGGCTCCTTGTCTGCGAAAAGATGTTGCTCTTTTTGATAAAATATATCACAGAGCAACAAAGGTAGTTTTTGGACTTCGTAATGCTCCGTACTGAAAGTTTGCCACGTCTGTGTCTATGTGAATTTACCGTGCAGTGAAGTGCACTATTATTCTTACCTATAGTGTCGACCTAAGAACACACGATAAGACACTCGTTTTAATAATGTGATGACAAGGTGACACATGAACATGCTATATTCCCTTACATCCCTTGTTCACGCATTGCTCGCCAATGCCACTCTTAGCCGTGTGTGATATACTTCCATAATTTTCTACTACAGCATGTAATTCTAAGAGCTTAATGATCTAAGTGCATCAAACTTAACAATAACCATAACATGATGAAGAACATAATTTAAGTGTATAAAACAATCTAAGCAATTAGACCAGTCGGGAAACGAATAATCAAATGAAAACGCGTCTAATTTAGTTTTCGTTATGATGAAATATACGGTTGCAAATTTTTTATGAAGAATGAATATTTTAGTAGTAGAAACAGTCGTTGCGTTCTTTCAATCGATTATTTGTCCTTAACTCAACCGTGAGTAAAACAGAACAAAGCCGGAATGGAACGTTAAACAGAAGTCCGAAGTCCAGTGTGTACGGCCGTTTATATGGTGAATATTTATATGGCAACGACAAATTTAATGTATGAAGATGCAGATTCGCGCAGGAAAAATGAGTTGCTAAAGTAGATAAACAAAATAAAATGCATCTGACACATAGGTGAGTGCATAGCAGGACCAATGAGAGTTTGTTGCCATGTTTGAGTCAAACGATGTGAATGTAACGAAAAAAAGTAGAGTTCGTTTGGAGGGCTTACCATGACTCACCCAACATTTTCAAACTCGTGCAAATTGGTTGAGTGAGTAACGGTAGAATGTAATCCGTTCCAGGTCATACAGACAAGGACAAAATAAAAATAACTTATGCAGTTTAAGCGTGAATGTGTTACTACCAGTGCATAATATTGGGTCCGATATTTCCGCCTATTCCTTTACGTGAAGCAGTATAAGTTCTCCTCTGACTCATCGATATGGAAAGCAAGTTCAGATAAGCTGTCTTTTCTTAGCGATGCTTGCTTCGGATGCTGGGAATAGGTTTTGTTGAGTGGTGATATGTTCGTTGCATAGGTCATAGATCTTTCTATAACCACGGAGATCATGACTACACTGCGGATTCCATTACTGGTCACAGGTGTGTATTCATACTTCATAACTTTGACGAAAATGTCCAAAATGCCCGTTTGAGTATTCAATTCAATTCAATTTTAATGGTCTAAAAAGCATATATCTTAACAAAAACCACAGAATAATATGGGAATTACGAATAACATGGGTAGAAAAACGGAATTTGTTTGCTTACTGAGGAGTTCAGGAATCAAGTAAAAATCCATAGGACAGAAACTGTTTTCAATGGAGTCTATCCAGGCACACGTGTGATTACCAAGTACGTATTAGAACTGGAAGGGTTTCCGAAATTGCAACATTTTGCCCTTGTGGAAGTTGAAGGGCAGCTTGTTTGGAATTGACCACAGACGCAGCTTACCTAAGTCTGCTTGTAAAACTAAACCATTCTCTACAGAGTTCACATTTTCACATCGGCGAAAAGAAATTTTTTAAATCTTACCAGTTTCGGTAGATCACTAATAAAAATATAGAACAGTTTTGGGCTGACTATTGAAATTGTTGGACACCGCTCGTGAACGAGACAATCTATCAAATGTAAGGCTCATGATTGATGTTGTTTAGCACAATTTTGCCAGGTATGGAGTGTCAACCAGATGTTGAAGTGGGCAATTCCAAAGATATATTGCACGTACGGTAAAAATGGCGCCTACACCGAATACAGGAACTTGGGATTTAAGAGGATAAGGTATGTCCACATGTCACTTTCTCGTCACACCCTTGATATAAGTGTCCTAATGCATGTCCTTCGCTAGACATTATTCTATGGATCAAAATAATGTCGCACCGTATCCTTTTTGGGTAAAGTCACATACACCCAGACGTTGCAATCTTTCGGCGTACAGAATGTAGAGAAGGACCATCACAAACTTTCTTATTCTGTGATATATTTTATCAAAGAGAGCAATATCTTTTCGTAGTCAAGAGAGCAAGACCTTGTCTGAATAACCGATTATGTTCAGTCTTATCTTTGTATAATCTTAATCAACTTTAATGAAAAATATATTCGTATTCCACTTTAGCTTAATAAGAATAATCAAGTTTGGTTCAAACTAAGACGCCCGTTTTTGGCTCGCACATAGTTCTTTTTGGAGGCCCGAAACACCGCTACAGTTTTACGGACGCCATAGTTACACGCCCATACAATCGTCTGAATCCGTTGATCTCAGTGCACGAAATTAGTGACCTTGTATCATGTGATTAATACTTATTAGTTAATTGCATTTCTATCCGTTCACACGGTGCTGGTGTCATCTTACTCTTTTGGGATTTAATATAAACACTCATTAAACACATGTATCTGTTGACAAGCTCCCAGACATGCACTAAAACCAATTCCACGTAATTGCATACGTAATACTAGTTTGGTAACGTTACCCATAAATACTCTCAATATTCATTACAAACTTATTTTACATGATTATGATCCCCGATCTGTCACAAACATTTTCCATACATGCTATTGGTAATCGTTCTGGCAATCGTGACCCGTCGGTTGACAACAAAGCAATCGGATCCAGATTGTAGTGACCCCATCCATTGAGTGTAAACTGCATAAAAGTGGTCATATATTTTATAGTAAAAATATAGAATAGGGATAAATTACCCAAGTTTATGTAATTTTTAAGAAGTAGATAATAAAAGATTCTTATCATTTCGTTTTAGAGCTAATTTATTCTATCGTTAGAAACTTCGAACATGGCGATCCATAAAAAATAAATCCTAATTCCGTTCTTATTTCAGCACATTTTAAACTGCTGTCAATCTATTTTATGGTGAATCATTTATTGTTTAGTTCACTGCGAGTATTTGCTTACATCGATCGTCTACGGATGCATCTGGAACAAATGGATTACTTTTAAGATGTAATTCAAGTCTATTTGTCAGTATATATATATTTGGGTAATTACGATGCTGATTGTGAAATCTTATCAAACATTTTGCAAACATATCACATTTACCTGAAGTACTGTTAATTGCATTAAATGAGATGCTTTATACGAATCCATAGGTTTTGTTGTTCACTGCAGCGTCGTCAGCCTAGGTGGTTCGGGATAACAGACAACATATAAGTTGCATCACATTTAGATACAAATATCCATATTTACCATGCATTTCCATCACACACCCCATGACCAGTTTCGTGCTGTTTGTACTCATCAGGTAGGGCCTCAGAGCAGTCAAGAAATGTTAAAGAAATTTAGAACGTTGAAACAACTGTTGGATATGACTGGCACCACCAATTTTTTCAACCGCATGTGCTTACACGTAGCCGGGGTTAGTCCATGGGCTTCAACAAAAAATCTATATTTGTACACATTCCCCTCACAGACAGTTAATTACCTTTTGGTCTCGGCGAGTTGCCAGCTTTTTTAAATGCCAAAAATAAATCACAACTGTTGGGGAAACGTATCGCTACAAAGTAATAAAATATGGCTTTCCTGTCTAAAATTATAGTGAAGAGGAATCTAAGAATAAAAACGCTTCATTAGAGGCTTTAGGAACTTCAGTTCTACGTTGTTGTTGAATTAAAAAGGTGCACGATGACGGAGTTATACCAACAAAATATAACGAGTATTTCCGCTGCGATTGCCTTAACAAATATAAATACACATCTATCCTGAGAACAGCAATCAATGTTAATTTATCGGGTTGGACTACGATGGTTGATACATTGTGGACGCCAACAAAACCATTCATACAAAAAAGGCTAATTATAATAGAACATTAACACCGAATCCCAGTCACGAACATCTTTCCCAAAACTTTAATCAAAAGTTTCCTAGTATGGTTTCCTAAGTCCAGACTAACAGGATGGCCTTACTCTCCACGCTCGTAAGTCTCCTTCTTTTATATTGAATGTAAATTTGTTCTCAAAGGTTATACCTTTACACGAATAATCGGCATCTCCCCTAACACTAAAAGAGTATTCAAGCTACAATAGAACGTACATTATCAATCTAATCTTGGCCTCTACAAACGATATCGACATGCGCTCACTTGATACTGGTTCGGTCCTCATAATTTCGTACATTGCTCTCAATTGGTGTGGAGCAATCCATTTAAGCGTGTCTACAGGCAAAATCGTCTCATCTGGTAATCGTTCTACCTCAAGTTACTAGACGGACTGTTTGGATCGAATTCAACAACCATCTTAATCAGATATAAAAATGATCCAATCTGTTTAAAATATTTACAAACAAAAGAAAGCTGAAATAAAATTGAAGACGAACGAAGATTTATTCGTGTACACAAATTTTCAGCGATCTGATGAATTAAACCACACAAACTTGGTAAAAGAATTCAACAGGGATATTCTTATTATTCTTGGCTTCAAATCCCATACCTCTTTCGCTTGATTATCCAGATAATGGACTGGGCAAGAGACAAAGTATTCATGATTTTTTCATGAATTTGTAACAAAGATTGAAACTGCGTAGAGGAGAAACATTTACCTGCTATAAAGATTTCATGTAATGGATATGACATATCTCACGAAATGTCGTCAATCAACCCACATCAGCAGGCGTGTCGATCGAAGAACATATTACGAATTCAATGAAAGGAGACTCAGCTTAGCCATGCAGTAATCTTAACGGCTTTCAAGAATACTGGGAACTGTTTTAGGTTATATAAATGGTGTGAGGAACATTGAATAAAAAAACGCAAAGTCAAACTACCACAGCTGGAACGCAGATTGAACGAGGCCAAAACAGTTATAATGATAAACGATGAACTTTCAACAAATAATCAGTCGCTTGATTAATCCCGGTAGGGCGTATGGTGTTGTGAATCGGAGCTACTTGAATCTGCTGCGTTAGTGTATCTTCATAATTCTGAACCAGTTGAGCAAACCCGAAAAATTCTTTTGAGTAGAGCTTCAGATCGTAGATCCACCAAGTTGCAGAAGACAAACATCTTACATTTCAGCACCAAAAGATAAAACGAATGACGACCAACACAAGTCAATATTTATATTCATTAATTCCAATGCTAGATTGTCAACGCTACTATGGTAATCAAATAAAACGGAAACCTTGTCAATGTATTTATTGATAAATGTAGAAGGAAAATGGAATATCAGAAATAGAAAGAGAGAAAAGATTGCTTGCTGCGAAATACCACTCGGAGTCGGGATTAAAAAGGAGGCTTTATCACTGAAAATGGCCTTCGATTTTACAGACAGTCAATTAAATTGTTTTCATTGGAAAGTTTCCTAAACACAGAAAAGTGACGACACATTTGAAAGCAATAGTTATCGTTGAGCTTTAATTTAATATATATATATATATATAATTTAATAATTATTTTATTTAATATATATATATATATATATATTCACCATATATTTGTTTTGTACTTTTTTCTATGCTAGATTATTCTACTGCCCAATTTTACTGGAGGGATATTTCACTTTAGTTGCTTGGTTGACTTTAGGTGCACTTGTGTTAGTATCCCGTGGCGAATGAAGAAACGAGGCAACAAGGTAAATCGGCTTGATTGTACATGTGTCTAGTTATCTAGCGAGATTATCTCTGATGGTCCGATAATCCGTTAAATTGAAGCAAACTGTTTTGCGTGCCAAAAGACGAGAGTTGTTGCAGAAAAATTGTAATCGGTGCTCGTGCTGATTTGTAGCTAATGATTTATGTTAATAAAATGATAAGTTGAGTCTAGCTAACATAAATCATAAGTAAATAGACAAATTTATGCTGTTCATCCCGGTATAGAACATACTGCAAAATTTAAATCACGAAATATGTCGGTAGAAATAAGTCGGTTCATTTCTTATCATTTATGACATATAGCTAACAACTGATTTTAACGATTATTCAACTAATTCATTATATAAACAATATTTACATTGCTAACGTGCTCCCTAATCTTTCCGTAAGTAGAAATCAATTTTACGAGACTGTGCATTTGCATTGATAGACTTGACTTACGGCTAATTGAAAATTTTGCTAGTTACTAAATCATTAATCTCGCTAATAAGTCGGAAATCTGATTTACATTCGATCGCTAGTCAACTTAAAATACTATGTATATGGTCTAGGTAATTCAGATCACTAGTATAAAGCGAAAAATAATTCGAAATTTCAATGGTCCAAAAAGCAAATACTTTACAGCAACCTTGCAATCATGCAGGGTTTTCCTGAAAGATTTATTTTACTTTGTTGTTGACCTCGCAGAAAATCTTTCACACTAACATTGTCGAACTGTAAAAAAATATTCATGCTAATCAAAAATTGCTCTAGAATACACGAATGCAACATTGTACATTAGCAACAAAGTTCGGGCAAAACCTTAATTGGAACTAAGCCGTGCCGGAAACTGTTCAGAATAACGTAGTTTACGCGAATGCGTATATATCCACAAAATTCAACGATGAGAATAAAATGTATTTTCACATTTTTGAAAACCACTTTTTACAGAATTTTATATAGCCATCTAATTGTTTTACGTATTTCGTTGAATTGCTTAGTTACTATTGAACCAAATTCCACAGTAATCATTGAGAATTAACGAAATCAGGTCAAATATAACAAATAGTTACATCGGACTTGTTCGTGCAACGATTTGTTCTACTTGATTTGATGATATGATTATAATTAGGGTCCAAATATTGAACAGCTGGTCAGAGCGAAACAAAATTCCATTCAACTTCAAAAAGTGTAATATGTTGCAAATAGGCACATATTTCCCATCCTCATACAACCTTAGATCGAAACAACTGGAATGGACAACAAAAGAAAAGGACCTCGCCGTATTTTCGGACATTTTCCCGTGAAACATTCTCCATGCTCATCAATACGTATATTAACCCAGTGATGGATTACACAGTGCAAGTTTGAGCACCATGGCTACAAAAGGACATCAAGCTGTTCGAGAGGATTTATCACAGAGTTACTGTAATGGTTGGCTATCTCCGCAACTTACCATATAAGGATCGATTGGTTCATCTTTATTTGGATACACTGCATCGCAGACGGGTTCGGTTTGCTCTAATCCTAACTTATAGAATAATAAACTCAATGAGGCACCATCTGAGGCATTTATTTCGCCTCCGGTCAATCCATGCCACACATACTCACCCACTAGCATTTGATATTCCACATTATCACCGGAACTGAGGTCGGTTCTTCAATTAGGTGCACGTTTCTTTCTTATGGAACTCCCTACCGTCAGATGTTATAAAATCATCTAGTGAAATTATTTTCAGGAACAAATTGAATATATTTATGCGTAGTAATTCCACCCTACATCCCGTTTTTATAACATGACCTTTATCCAAAAGAATATCTTTTCATCATACCGAGACAAAAGATGACATTTTTCTAACTACAAAACTGTCGATCTTCCCAATGTCTCAATTTATTTTGTATATATACGAATATCCTCCGGTAATGTACAGCTACGAGCTTTTTTATACCATAAATTACCGAATCTTCTTGAATCTTGAAATGCTTATCCGAAACACTTTTGTTGTGCGGGTTTTGTCATCCCATCCCAGTCGCCAAATTTTCGTGTTTTCGTTTCTTTGGTAAAGACTCTCAACCAGGCCAGTTATTGATGGATCTTTAGGTAGACGCACGCAAAATCGATTTTTACAGTTATTTTAGATTATTAAACTCTAGCTCACCAAGTGATTGGAATATGTTTGGGGCCGACCATGTAGTTATGAAGGAAAGAAATTTGTATGCAATCGGTTAGAGCAGTTCTAGCCGAACAACGAACATACGATGACCAGTAAGGGATGTGCATATGAGCACCACAACACGATGACCTACTTTTACCCATGACGAATACCCTTTTTCATGCTACGCACTGACCTACATTCCAGTTGTTATCAAGGATTCAAGGATTTATGGCTATAAAGTTAATAATTTACAACACCACAGAATGACAGTATGAATGAAAATGTGAAAAATATAATAGTATAAAAGGAATAGAGAACATCAATTGTAAGGCACACGAATGATAGTCTTTTGCATATGTAAGTCCAATTTTGCTTTGAACATCGCCAGGCAAGGAGAGTCCACCATATGTTGGGGTAGGGAATTCGTTTGCGACTCTGAGTTGCCAATGTAAATCTCTAATTTTATTCGTTGATATTGTTGCTGTGCTGTAAATACAAGTAATGTCAAACAAGTAGCGATTGCATGCTACTGTTAGATAAGGCTTGTACGACCAACCTGTTCAATCACGTGTCCAAACACATGTATAATGGGGTTAAACCCTTTTCCTGCAAGCAGCACGAAACCAGTCGTGGGGTGTATGTGATGGAAATGTATGCAAATGAGCATTTTGGTTCATTGTTATGGGTTTAACCCCATAATACATGTATTTGGACACATGTGATTCAAAAATGTTGGTCATGCCAGCCATATCCAACAGTGGCATACAAACGCTACTTGTTTACCATCCCTACACTGTTTCAAGCGCATGCGGATCCTGATCTTATTGTCCCTACCTGATGAGTGCAAACAGCACGAAACCGGTCGTGGCGTGTGTGATGGAAATGCATGCAATTGAGCATTTAGTTCAAGCCGTGTCTGCCTACAATACACACTGAACATTGAACTTCTGCTTAAACGTTCAATTACGCTTTGTTCTGTTTTCCTCGCTGTTGGTTAAGAACGGCGCCTTATCGAAATCATTTAAAATTACGAGCGGAGGGCCCCAGGGTTCGGTCCTCGGACCGATTTTGTTTTTGATCTACGCAAACGACATTCCCGAGCGTGTTAAATGCAATGTTATGTTATTTGCAGACGATTACAAGAGAAATTTGACTAAGCGCATCGAAACTTCATATTTGAGAGATAGATGCAACACAACGTTTAATAGAAACAACACCAAGTCAATCAGTTGCTGACGTGCCCGAAAAAATGCAGCGACATCATAAATCACTTTATTACAACAGTACAACCTGAAAATCATCAGGCATCCTTGCGAACAACCACCCCTCAAATGCCGACTTTGGAGGGGTTGGCCAAACAAATATTCTGCACTCCGCTAGCCCCTTTACAACACCCCATCCACGCTGAAAAACTAGTATAAAATGCCTCTACACAATGTCTGGGCAACAAAATCGGTGAACGGTATGCAGTTTTTCTGAATTGTTCGCCAGACATAATCGCCGTAACGGAAACGTGGCTATAGAATCACCAAACAAATAGTGAACTAGAATTACCCGGCATGTCACTTATTGGCCATTCAAAGTTTTAAAGGTCCAAAAAGCAAATAATTTACAGTAACCATAGATTAAAATCTAGGGAATGTATCAAAACAACACAAATGTTTTATCAATATGGAAATTGAGCTTGTGTATTCAGGTGCGAGGTTAAATTTGGTCAACATGTACTTGTCAAGTTCAGCATGAACATGTTCAAGTTTGATGCACAAATGATATGTGGGGGCAGAGAGTTCCATTTAAAACAAACACGGACAGGAAAGAAGAACCTTCGCCAATTTGATCTAGAGTGTGAAATAATTAACTTGTAGCTTTGAGATCTGCTACCAAGTGCTTCTTACCAATGAAACAGGTGTTCAATTTGGTCATCCACTGTATGCTGACTGTTGGGCAGCAGAATCAATTCACCCCTGACACGACAGTACGAAAAGTCAAACAGGTTCAGAGTTGGTCTCCTTTCCTCGTATAGTTGCTGTATAGTCCGGCCACTAGTTTTTTTAGCGCGGTTGTATACGCGTTGCAGTAAGGTCATGTATTTTTGTAACCATGATGATAATTATCCATGGGAGTATCTGCTTTATGAAACTACCGACGATCCTTCTGTGCAGTGCTAAGCTTTGACTGGACTGTGAAACGAGTAGAGGAGGAGTAGCATTGCACTATAAACAAAACATTATGTGCCGTGAGATTACGGATCCAGGCAGTTCCAGACGGATACACCCTGGTGCTCAGTCCGATTAGCTAACAGCGCGACTGTGTTTTGGGAGCAGTATATCACCCGCCGTCTGCGTAGGAAACATACAATCTGTCCCTCGCATAGTTATTCACAGATTAAATTGTTAATTTTTAATTATGGGTGACTTCAATTTACTGAATATGTAGAAAAGTACCATCCACTCAGAACACTCCATAGAACGCGCATTCAGTGAGCTGATTTACGATAATTCTCTTTATAACCACATTGAATTTAATACTCGATTCCGCGAAACCGATTTGTCCTAGATCTTGTTCTCACATGCAATGAACACGACATTGATAACGGTGCTGAAGTCCACTGGGACTAAGTAATCAAGTCGTCATCCAGTTTGACTATCTTTTTGAAGCTGTAAGAACGAATGATGCCCGTAAAACAAACAATTAACTGACAACCGGAAACCAGCAACTTACATGAGTTTTGGGTATGGCTAATATATCAAGTCAAAAATTCGATCGAAATGAGCTTCGCATTTGTACTCAGTGACTCAAGAAAAAAAACCTTCGAATTTATAAGAAAAATCCGAACTCATAAGTGGGTAAACGTACGAAACATTGTTTGGCGACAGCATCGGCAAAACCAATCATCGAAGACCTGGGAAACATTTCGTTAAATGAGGAACAAAGTAAACAAATTTGTCATCCAAGACCAGTTGTATTATGGTGTTTTCATCATTGTATATTTTATTTTATTATTCGCACATATTTCGTCGTTGTTTAGTTATAATGCATACTTGTAAATATTTAACAATTTGAATATATTATTCACGTCGCTCACGTGTTCTGTTTTGGGACAAGTTTATCGTGCGTGATTGTTTTGCATCTGTATGCTGTGCTACGTTAAGAAGTATGTTCCGGTTTATTGGGTACAATAATCAAAAGGCATACGCTGTTAGTGGTGAAATCTCCGCTGGATCAACCGCTACAGTACTTCCAAGAACGGATATCACGCATGATGGAAATTAACCCCAAAATAATTTATCGAATGGTTAACGATCAAGCTATCGTGAAATCAGATGTTGCTTCCGTGAACAAGTCAGCTGGACCAACAACAACTGCATCATAAACTGCTGAAGCGTTAGTCATGTTTTATTCATCTGCATTCAGCCCGAGAGAACATGATATATACATCCCATATCAAAACATTTCAGCCACTGTTGCCGCGTCCGTTATTATTAGTATTATTTAATCTAAAAACCGAAAATTCTCCCGGGGCCGTCAGAATAACCCCGCTCATATTGAAGCAATGCGCGAACTCGCTACAAACCACTCACATTCCTAAGTGCGGGGAATGTGGTCAATATAGTGTTTTGATAATCCATGAGAGCCTTGAGCGCTTGACCTTGAATTACAATGTGATTCTGTATTTGAACACCGTGGTTCGTTGTACGAACACTATGTAGCAGTGACATTCAAGTATAACTTTGTTTACTACTTATCACCTGTTTAAAGGCTCACTGAACCTGTATCCAAACATTCACTCGAACCTTGGACACTTATTTGTTACATAACGATTTGATGATGCCTGTGTATTGACTCAGGGTAAGCATATTACTTGAATCCAGTGACATCGTATAATTGTTTTTTATACCACTTATCGAACGCATATTTACTATGATATGGTAATTGTGAAGCTATGTGCTTTTTGTGACCATAAATTCTTGAATCTTGAATCTTGAATCTCCACATGACAACAGCAAACAGCCAGAATCCGGTAGTGGTGTGTAAGTGCTTTGGTCACTCACATACCTGTTTAAACAAACACTGGCAAATAGCGTGATACCTATCGATAAGAAACGAATAAAAATTTATCCTTTTTATAAAGGAGGAAATCGCTAAAATGTAGCTAACTACCGGCCCGTAACTCTGTTAACTGTGATTTCCAAATTAATTGAGCGCCTCCTTGTTGGCGATCTAATGAAATAGATCAAAAATAATTATTTTTTGAGAAAACAGCATGGATTTAGACGCAATTCTTCATGTTTATCTAATTTACTGATAACGCTGGATGATTGGACACAAGCAGTAGATAAAGGTCAAGCTATTCATGCCTGCTAACTAGATATCTCCAAAGCATTTGATCGTGCTAACCATAGCCGACTACTGCAGAAGCTTGAAAGGCTTGGTATCAACGGAGATTTGTTGAATTGACTAAATGACTACCTAACAAATCATACTAATTAGGTGCGTTGACGGTGCATTAACCAAACCAATCGCAGCAAATAGCGGAGTTCACCAAGATTCAGTCCTTGGTTTGATCCACTTTCTGGTTTATGGGAATGAAATACCGGAACTTGTTCGATGTAACATTTCTATATTTACGGACGAGATAAAGATATGGCGTTGCATCCGTACCGAAGAAGACTGACTGCTATTACAAAAATATCTTGATATACTTCCCAACTGGTCGGTGAAGAACAAACCGCCGTTTAACTTCAACAAATGCATGCTAGGAATTTGAGGAATCACATACTACATGGGTTCAAATGTCCTCGAAAATTGCAGTGAAGAGAAATATATGGGTGTCTGGATATGCCCCAGATTAAAACCCTTATTTTATCTAACCCAGGCTTTACAAAGACTATACGTTTCCTAAATAAACCCAAACAGGTATTTCGGTAATTTTCTCCCAAGATATTCCCAAGGATCATGAATACATACTTGAGCCCACTTATGAGATACGGTGTTCAGCCATGGTTTCCGTGGTTCAAGAAGGATGTAGAACTTACGCAGCGAATCATTCACCGCTCAACAAAACTAGTTCTCAGCATCCGAAACAAGTCTTATAAGGAAAGGATAGCTCAACTGAATCTGTTCGACTTTCCATATCGACGAATCAGAGGAGACCTTATCTTACTTTACAAAACATTCCATACCCCGAACCATCCCTTAAATTATTTCTTCAAGTGAAGGGATACGAGAAATTATCATACACACGAATATGTGCTGGCGGTACCGCATTCCCGCCTGAACTGTAGAAGGTATTTTTACTCTGTCCGTGCCTGTTTTACTTGGAACAATTTACCTTCTACCGTTGCTCACTCCACTAGGTGGCATGAGTTTAAAACGAAATTAGACGAATGTTATTGCATTATTCGTTTCCCGAACAATTATATGCTGCTTAATCTCATTTCTTATATTGTTTAAGGCGCTTCTATTTCAATTTTTACCATCCTATGTTTATAGTTAAGCATGTGGCTTTTTAGACCATTTAAAACCTTGAATTTCTTTGAACAATTTCTTTTCATATCTAACACTTGTTCAAAATTTTGCTTTCTGAACGGAATGAAATTTTGTACAACATAAGATGAATACACATTGCTGTTAGTAGTTTGTCTTGTAGACCTTTGAATTTATATTTTATATTTTTGTTATCTTTGTTTATTTTAACCTTCACGTTTTACTATTTAAAATGTAAGACAATTACGCGATGCAATACCAAATTTGATGAATATCATTACTGTGTGTGTGATTGAAATGCATGCAAATGAGCTTTTTTGTTAATTATCATGGGGTTAAACCCTATTTACACGAGTGTGCACTGATGTGATTAACAGGTTGGCGTACCAACCTTATCCAACAGTGACATACAAGCACAACGTGATTACAAATAAATAAAATTTTAATGTTGCATTCCAGCGTTTCCATGGGCGATCCAGTTCAATTTACTGAGAATTTATGCACAGGTAAATTATCATTCGAGATCGGAAACTAGGAGACGTATACTCGTCAGGTAGGCTTCCTCTTTTGTTATAACATATGGTTCATGCTGATTGAACAGTTTTGAATGAGAGAGGCAACAACTAATTAAATGTGTGGATTATGATACAATCAAAAATAGGATAGTATGAAAGTATGCCTGTGTCTAAGTTTTGAAGACCGAAATGGGAATTTAATAAACGGTTGAATTGGCGAGAGGGTGCATTCATTTATTTGTAAAGATGAAAAATAGATCACCTCAAAATTTTTCCACGTATTAGTGTGCCTACGTAAGGCAGGTGCACATTGAACGAATTGAACAATATATTATTTACGTTGCTTCGAGATAACTTTTTTTGACTAGCATATTAACCTTTATGATTAGGGTCCAAAACGAGGTGTTTATTTGGAGAATATTTAGCTGTGTATTGTATCAGATTAATCAATGAAAGATCACTCAATCAATGTACAACACATTAGACTCAGGCATCAAACGCTCGCACTATATCCTGTTTTTGTACATTATGGTCATTTTCTGATGTATTTTAATAGGTACTTTACGGTCAATCTGAACAAAACCAGCTGCTCATGTATGTTGGCTTACTTCGGTCGATGTCGACCATGGATGTACATATCCATCGCATGCATTTTCATGTTCTACATCTTTTCGAATGACTAAACAGTCCGATTCAACAGGAACAATCTCTCGCGCAGCGCTTGTAACGATAAGCAGAACTCAGTCGCAGGGCGTCAGTTGCACGTCGCTGGCGTGATAACCTCTAGCTAGACACAGAGATTGATAAGCGGATTAGCAGAGCAGCTGTCATTTTGTCCCGATTGAACTCTTGTGTTTGGGTTAACCGCAAGTTGACTGTAAATACAAAGATGATGGTATACAGCGCGTGCGTACTAAATACTTTACTGTACGGCAGTGAAACCTGGATCCCCCACGCAAGACACGAAAGGAAGCTGAATGCTTTCCGTCTACAAAGCACCCGTCGTATCTCGAAAATATAGTGGATGGATAAATTGACTAATGCTGAAGTGCTTTCAAAAGCTGATCAACAGAACATGTTCACCCTATTGCGACAACGCCGCCTGCGGTGGCTTAGTCATGTCTACAGAATGGAAAATGGTCGTATTCCCAAATATCTACTCTATTGTGAGTTGCAATTAGGAACTCGACCATTGGGCAGACCGCACTTGCGGTAAAAAGACGTTTGCAAAATAGATATGAAAGCTATTGGCATTGACCTCGCGAGTTGGGAAGAACTTGCTCTTAACCGCTCTTGGCTGCTGAACGCAGATCACGACGCAGGCGTGAAACTGACGCCCTACGACTGACTTCTGCTTATCGTTACAATTGCTGCGGGAGAGATTGTTCCTGCTGAATCGGACTGTTTAGTCATTTGAAAAGATGTAGAACATGAGAATGCATGCGATTGATATGTACATCGATGGTCGACATCGACTGAAGTTGGACAACAACAACGTAGTCCATCGAACTCAACAGAAGTTGAAGAATGTTTGCCTGAGGACTTCCAGAGATAATGCTCTGTGTCTCTGTATTTACTGCAAAATCTATTGTCAGTTTTCGAGCTGAAGTGAGCTTGAATGCACAATTTTCCTAAAGAGTTTCACACGCTCGCCTTGCGGACTTTTGCTGCGTTTTCGAAACCGAGCAAAATATGATCGCTTTGAACATTGGGTGAAGTTTTGTCAATATCATCAACTGCCGTTGCGTCAGAAGTAAAGAAAAGATGTAAAATAAATGGGGAGGTCAATATCTCTTATGGTTATACAGAAGTAGCGCAGTTTATGTTCAAATAAGTGTGCTTGAATTTTGATGTCCCATGACCAGTAATTGGGAATAGTTCAAATACTTGACTTAGAATATCATCTCTAATAACCTGATATTTTTGAGACAAGCATTTTTCTAGCTGCGACATTGGAATTTTCGAGGGTTAAGTGTAAAATTTTTCGATTCTGAATAACGTTGTCAGATGTATTTGCATCGCTTTGACACGGCGCAGTCGTCGAGGAAACAAAACCGCTTCCACATTTTTCTATCATCTGCAAAGATGATGGAATTGCAACTGATGTTCATATTTAATAATAAAAGGAAAGCCAAAGCATGACTTTGAATAAATCCACTCATGACATCTATTCATTTACAATATGCCGTATCTGAATGACTAAGACAAAATTTCATGAGCGAACTAAGCTTGTATTACACCAATCTACAAAGTTGTCAGTCGTTCGGATCCGACCAATTATCGCCATGTGAAGCTCCTTTCAGTGGTTTCTGAAGTATTGAAACGCTAAGTCTGTGAAAGTCTTATCAAGAACCTCCAGAGTCATGAAATTCTTTCTCAGACACAATATTGATTTAGAAAAACAAGCTCAGGCTTGTCTAACTTGCTCATCACTTTAAACTATTTGACTCTAGCAATAGGCAAATAGAGTTCCGTACGTGTTTGTTATTTAGATATATCTAAAGTTTCCGATTGAGTTGAATACTCCTTGCTACTTCAGAAGCTGCAGGATGTTGGCGTCACTAAAAATCTACTTACATGTTTTGCAATTTACCTGGATGATTGCAAAGCGAAAGTCAGAATAGATGGCGAAATTGCCCGTAATATGGAATCCACGAGCGGTGTCCCACAAGGTTTAGTACTTATTCCAATACAGTTCTTTATATTTATAAATGATCTACCGAAACTGGTACGATGTAAACTTGTCCTTTTTGCAAAGATTTGAAAATTTGAACGAAGGTAAACTCAGCTGAAGATTGCCTAGTTTTACAAGCAGACTTAAATGTGCTGTACCAGGGGTCAATTAAATACAAGCTGCCCTTCAAATTCCGCGAATGCAAAATGTTGCAAGTTAGGAAACCATTCCCCTTCTCATACATACTTGTCAGTTATACGCATGAGTGGAGTATATCGCACGAATATCTCGGTATCTGGGACTACGGATATTTGATAAACAGTCTGTCGTGCGAGGCTGTCTATAAGCATGCATGCAACGTACTCAAGTTACTAAGATGAATTTTCGGACGTTTCCCACCTAACTCAGTGTCAAAAATATCCAATTCATGCATACCTCCAGCTGTGGACTATACAGTACAAGTTTGGACACCACGGATGGAAAAATATATCTCACTTTACGAAAGGATTCATCATAAGGCAACTAAAATAGTAACTGGATTACATAATCTACCCTTTGATTAGTGACTGATTATACTCGGATTGGGCACCCTAGAGCGCAAACGCATTCAAGATGAGCTCATCCTAACATACCGAATAATCCATGTCGGACCCCAAGCACTCAGACACCTCTTTAATATTGATTCCAATCTCCCGTTCCAATCTCTCAAACGAATTGGTATTCAAACAAACTTTACTATATTTTATGTTGAATAATACTGTGTTGGACCAAGTTTACTGAAATCCCATAGCGGTTTCTTCTTATATGCATATATCGAAAAACAAATATACCCAAACATATTTCCGGTCGAAATTTCCACCCTCCATATCTCAATTGAAATTACTTTTGCTCATCTATTGAAGCACATGAACGTCAACATTAAAGTAACGATTTGTTGAACTTTCATACATATATCCTATGATATTCTACAGCTATTTGTATTTTCACCATAGATCTTAAAACTTGTTCCTATTAATAACGTACTCTGCTTCACTACTCTGTAATAAAATATACTATAGCATATATATACTATAGCATATATATATATATATATATATTTATACCGATTTATACTTTTATTATGAATTTAGAAATATATATATATATCTTAATTAAAGATTTGTTCAATTATTCAACATTTAGACAAATTCATTACAGTTTCACTTTGCTGTTGACGGGTTGTCGTGTTCGTCGAAGATGAATGCCACCTGGCAGGAACAAGGCGATTTGTACATGGGATCGAATACGCTCAAGAAAAAATTTCATAAGTTTTGTCTCATTCCAATTCTACCTCAACATTCAAGCGTTTGAACATTGAAATATTTCACGGTATTTCCAATTACGGAAAACCGAAAATTGTTCACTATTTCCAGACTGAAAATAAAATCGGTTGACCTGACCAATAGGGCAAATAAATTAGCAAAAATAATTGGTTTCCCGTACCCTGGTGTTCTTTTTGATTTCCTCACTAAAGTGTTTACTGTCCTGGTCTGTTTAATAGCTAAAAAGATAAAAATAGACCGGAAATATATCATCGCGATTTTGTTTTAGAAAATTACAGTTATTATAATTGGTTTAATTGCATTACAGATTGTGCTAAAGTCATTAATTTGCTTATTTTCGTTAGAAAAGGAAGCATGCAAACTCAAGTGGATCCCGCTGTAAACAATTTATTTGAAGGACTCGAATATAATGGATATGCTTTCGGTTCCGAAAGATTGTTATCTAAGCGCTTCTGAAACCACTGGAGACAAAACTTCCATGCATTGCTGGATATGTATGTATGTAAATTTCATGCTTGCGATGATACTTTTCATCGAATTCTCGCAACTTGGGCAACTGAAATGCTGATTATGTTGACGTGCAAAAAGCAACCCGTAATCGCTGAACATTTCCAGTAGGGTAACGGCGAAAAGGCCTATAAGTTTTGACAAGAATCTCGAATAAGAGAGGTATCCGCTTTTAAACTGGCGAAAACTGTGCGCTTAGGTATAATGGTGGCATACTTAAACTTTTAGGCTGTGTTAATTTGTCTAGTGCAAATCCAATGGTCTCCCGTTCAACGACATAGATAGTCTGACTTACATTACAAGATTTATGCATAAAACGATTAGCTATCTAATACTATGGAATACATGCCTGAATTTCCCGGAAATCTGAGATACCAATTTCCATCTAATAGGTTCTAAATATGATAAAGCTCGACCTATGTCATGAAGAAGAAAATATTATTGCAAATTATATGTGAAGGTAAGATGTCATCCAAAAGCGTGCATATTGGAGTCCCAATGATCATGCAATTGAACAAGGTTACTCGGAATTAAAGCCGTTTATAAAATCGGTACGTTTGTTGATGGCGAAGGCGATAGAGATTCTGATAAAGCGAGGCACGGTCGTAGCATACGCCTTGACTATGGCTAATGCGAAAATGTGTTAGTCCTTGATTGAACATATGGTTAGGTGGTGAGGCACTGGAGTCCAGTGTGAATAGGTTACTCATTAGGTGCATTCACTATTCTGGAATTGGGAATCTGTAGGAAATCGTGTTAAGCTAAATTTTCGAGACAAACCTCGAGGGTATTCAATTCGATGTTAACATCAATTATTATTATTATTGTTGTTGTTGTTGGCCTCCTTCGGTCGATGTCGACCATGGATGTACATCACAATCGCGTGAATGTTCATGTTCTGCAGTTTTGAAATGACTAAACAGTCCGATTCGGGAGGAACGATTTCTCCCCCAGCGCTGGCAACGAAAGTCAGATCTCGGTTGTATTGCATCAGTTGCACGCTGGCGGTGTGATCTGCGTTCAGCAGCCACGAGCTGTATCTGCTCCTCCTCAGCTTGCAGACGACGCTTTACACAATGCCTCCAATGTGAGCGGTCAAGAGCAAGTTCTTCCCAATGCGCCGGGTCGACGCCAAGAGCTTTCATATCTATTTTGCAAACGTCTTTGTACCGCAAGTGCGGTCTGCATAATGGTCGACTTCCTAATTGCAACTCACCATAGAGTAGATCTTTCAGAATACGACCATTTTCAATTCTGTAGACATGACTAAGCCACCGCAGGCGGCACTGTCTCAATAGGGTGAACATGCTCTGTTGACCAGCTTTTGAAAGCATTAGTTAATTTATCCATCAACTATATTTTCGAGATACGACGGGTGCTTTGTAGACGGAAAGCATTCAGCTTCTTTTCGTGTCTTGCGTGGGGGCTCCAGGTTTCACTGCCGTACAGTAAAGCATTTAGTACGTACGCGCTGTATACCATCATCTTTGTTTTTACAGTCAGCTTGCGGTCACTCCAAATACAAGAGTTCAATCGAGACAGAATGACAGTTGCTCTGTCAATCCGCTTATCAATCTCCGCGTCTAGCGTGAGGTTATCCGCAATGGTTGAACCAAGGTATGTGAACTGATGTACTGATTCAAGCTGACAGTTTCCAACAGTTATGATGGGAGGCGATACAGTCCCTTGACCAAGGACCTTGGTCTTGCTCATGCTGATTGTTAGCCCAAAGTCTCTGTATGCCGACGAGAAAGCAGTCGATTAGAGACTGGAGGTGCTCTTGGGAGTAAGCAATATAGGCTGCATCGTCGGCAAACAGCAGGTCACGGATTAGCACATTTCCCGCCTTGGTTTGTGCTCTTAACCGGTTCAGGTTGAAAAGCTTGCCATCACTTCACCTGCGTAGGTAAATGCCTTCTGTCCTGGTCCTGAAAGCGTGCTTCAGAAGCAGAGTAAAGAAAATGCTGAACAGCGTGGGAGCAAGAAAACATCCTTGTTTGACGTCAAGGCGAATTTCGTAGGCTTCTGAGCTGAAACCGTTAAAATGGACTGAGCCCTTCATTTCTGAGTGAAACGAAATAACGAGCTTGAGCAGTCTTAGGGGGCAGCCTATCAAATCAAGCATTTTGAAAAGACCCTCCCTGCTGACGTAGTCGAATGCCTTCGTTAAATCAATGAAAACAGCATATAATGGCATACGCTTTTCTCAACACTTTTCTTGAAGTTGTTTCAGGGATGAGATCATGTCAACGGTTAATCTTCCCTTGCGGAATCCACATTGAGATTCGGGGTAAATTCTATCAGCTAAAACTTGCAGCCGGATCTGTAAGACGGAATTCCACCTGAGCTCATCAACTGCTGTAGAGCAGCATTATTACAACCTCTCCACCATTTGCTGCTTCAGTGCTGGCAGGAGGACTGTGTCCCGCAAAAATCATCACGCTATTTAAGAATAAGGGCGTTAGATGCGACTGCAACAATTACAGAGGAATCTCCCTTCTGAATGCTGTAGGCAAATTATTATTATCATCATTATTATTATTATTATCATTATTATTATTATTATTATTATTATTATTATTATTATTATTATTATTAT
>JACCGJ010014209.1:0-69967 GCA_013407085.1 Atriophallophorus winterbourni | reverse complement strand
CATTTCTGAGTGAAACGAATTAACGAGCTTGAGCCAGCTGGGGCAGCGAGTCAAATCAAGCTTTGAAAAAAGACTCCTCCCGGCTGACTGTAGTTGAATGCTTCGTTAAATCTAAAATAAAAAACAGCGATAATGGATATGTTTTCTCACACATTTTCGTGAAGTGGTTTCAGGGATGAGATCATGTCAACGGGTAATCTCCCTTGGCGGAATCCACATTGAGATCGGGGTTAAATTCTATCAGCTAAAACTTGCAGCCGGATCGTAAGACGGATATTCCAGTGAGGCCTCATCAACTCTGTAGAGCGCATTATTACACCCTCTCCACCATGCGCTGTCGTGTGGCAGGAGGATGTGCCCGAAGAATGCAAGAACAAAGATCATCACGCTATTTAATGAATAAGGGTGTTAGAGGCGACTGGCAACAACTACAGAGGAAGTCGCCCTTTGAAGGCGTAGGCAAAGTATGGTATATTATTATTATTCTTTATTATTATATTATTATTTATTATTAATTAGAGTATTTTATGTAGGATTAGATTTTATTATATTAGTTGTTATTATATATATTGGAGTATTATTATTATTATTAGAGTAGTATGAGAGGATGAGTAGGAGTATGATTAGGATAGGAGGATATAGATGATTAGATGATGATTAGTATGAGTTAGGATGGATTATAGATGGGCGTGTTAGTAGGATTATTATTATTATTATTAGTAGTATATTATATTAGGATTAGTGATTATTAGACAGGAGGATTATTAAGTATCTGATTTATGATTATGATTATACGTATTATTATTTATATTATGGATTATATGTAGTAGTAGTCTGATTAGTAGGGGGAGGATTATTATTTATGGATTATGATTATGATTAATGATTATTAATGATTTATATATTATTATTATATATTATTATTTATATTATTATTATAGTATTATTATTATTATTATTATATTATTATTATTATTATTATTATTATAGTATTATGATAGTATTTATATAGTATTATTATGTATTATTATTATTATTATTATTAATTTTGAGCCTTTTCTATAGCGTCACAAATGACACCTAATTTAATTTGATATGCCAATCTACTGAGTACAAATGACATCTTTAATGTCTGCACCAGTTGCCACTTGCTAGTGTATTTCACGTAATTTGTCTCAAGTTTTGGTTACCTTGTAATAAATTATCTCTTTCCCAACCATGAGTACCACACTTGAGCTCATTATGTTATGACGACGTGTAGTTTTATTTAATATCGATGTTTTCAGCTCTATAAACATCTTCAGATGCGTCAGAGTAAGACATGGAGACAAACTTGTAGAAGAGTTTGGCTTGTAGACTGATTTTCATAACATGAATTCAACGATATTTTTGTACTTCATCATAAAATATGCTTTCTGTCCAGATAAGGTACTAAAACTACGAAAGGTATATAGGTCATGAAATTCTGATAACTAAAAGCTAACTTTAAAAAATTATTCCGGCTCAATAATATTCCATCTCATTTACTAGCTTCAGTACTGCTGATTGAAACCACACATTATCAAACCCCATATTAACATAACATATTATCAACATATTATCTTCTGCAGCGAAACGATAACGAAACAGCAGTTTAGGATTTTCATTCAACACCAATTTGCGTTTGCATCAAAATATGACGCTTTTGCACAAGTTCTATGATTCTATTTCATTATTAGGTTATTTCGTTGAGTTACAAGCATCTAACCTATGAGAGGAATTCTTCAAATGTAGCAACGGTACAGAGAATAAATACTAATTATTGATTCACGTTTGAACTGATGGAAACATTTTATAGACTGGGTGATTTCCAGACTTCTCGATTTTCGGTATTTATGTCTCCTGATTTCAAGTTTTTTCAACTACTGCATAGTTGCAAAAAATTTCGCACTTTTATGAACCCACGCTTAAATTTGTTTTAACAAAGTCATAAAGCATGACACCCCACGCACGGGGAAACTCAGAATTAACATGTAAAGAACGGAATTTTCATATGGATGCTAATTTTTCGAGTGAAGTTTTTTTCATTTTGATAAATTTAGCCGACATTTATAAATTTTAATGCTGTTCACGTCAAATTCTTCAAATTCTTCAAATTTCCTAACATTTTTGTTTTAGCATGCAGCTATCAAATTTCGCAGAAATGAAAAATAAATGCAGAAACGGAGCATCGTTTGCGGCTTTTTCAGTGAATGTTATTGTTGCAAGTTTCGTAAGTTAAACAATGAAATGCTTTGTTTTAATTAGCGAAAATTTCTCAGCGTGTGTTAATATAATTAATGAACGCAATCTTTCAAGAACTTGCCCTCAAGCCACATATTTCAAACGTAGCCGAAACGATTGATGTTCTTGATATTGTTCTCTCAGTGGATTTTATATTATAATAAATTGAGGCATTAGGAAGATAGACAGTCTTGTAGTTAAAAAAAATGTCATGTATTGTCTCGGTATGATGGCAAAAATATTCGTTTGAATAAAAATCATGTTATATAAACGGGATGAAGGGTGGAATTACAACGCATAAATAGATCCAATTTGTTCCTGAAAATCATATTACTAGATGGTTGTACAACATCTGACGTTAGGGAGTTCCGTAGGATGTACAAGTTGATCCTCATTTGGTAGGTTGCGGAGGCAGCCAACCATTTTAGTTGCTCTGTGATATATCCTCTCGAGCATCTTGATGTCATTTTGTAGCCATAATGCCCAAGCTTGCACTGAGTAATCCATCACTGGGTTAATATACGTATTTATGAGCATGGGGAATGATTCCTTATCCTATAAAAAGTAGTGAGCGAGAATCGAGCACCGTATTGGCTTCCGGCAAAATTTAATCTTTAGAAAAACAGTAGAAATTGCCTACCAGTATATTGCAAATGATTATCTGTTTGAATTTTATTGAATGCTATAACCATAGCAGAAAATATAATGTTTTAAAATTGTTCGGCCCGCACAATCCAGCTTCAATGTGTGTGGCATGATTTCTATGTTGAAAACTACGTTTGTGTTTTGTTAGCGTCTATTGGAATAGATTGGCGCTGATTAGCCCGTTCAACAACAAGCGCACGTGTAGTTTCAGAAAAGCAAAAATCTCCATGTTTGCAAGGATGTTCCATGAACTTGTCGATCGGAAACTAAAATCTTGGCATATGGTAAGATTATTAGTGAAAATCTTAAAAGCACAGTTTATAGCCAGAATAGTTATGAACAGTTCAGTATGTTATACATCTTTCGAAGAAAACTTAAAAGATTCTTGCTAATAATGTCACCGAGGATAATTTACACCTACCACCTTGTGCCGATGAAGTATATGGTAGGGTTCTAAGCTGCGAAAATATATCGCACTCTTCGATAAAATATCTTACAGAGCGACGTCAGTAATGGATCTTTGCAGTGTTTCGTATAATTAAAAATTGCGACGTCTGTGTCGATAGGACTTTATCCAAAAATCATTCATTCATTCAGTCCTCTCCGTACCGCGTGGCACATGAGGCGAAGACAACTTCACGCCAGTGGTTCCGGTCTGTTGCTGCTTCCGTTGCCGTCTGCACCGTGAATCCTTGTGCATGTAGTTCGCGTTCCAACGTTCTGCGCCAAGTTTCCTTGGGCCGTCCCCTTTTTCGTTTACCTTGCGGATGCCAGTGCATGGCTAACTTCGTATGCGAACTGGGATCCATCCTGCAGACATGACCGAGCCACGGATCTGTTGTCTTCGTTTCCGTAGCAATGTAGGTTTTACGGGATAGGGTTGCTAGCCCTAAGCCCAACCCTCCTCCTTTCTCAGACGGGCTTGGGACCGTCCTTGGCGGAGTTTTATCCAAAAATCAAGCGCCGCGATAATATTATTATTATAAAATTGTGTCTACCAAAGAGGTTACCGCTGAGACACTTGTTTGAATTTTATCTATCGCTTTGAAAGCTAAAAGAGAGATTGTTCCTCCCAAATAAGACTGTTAAGTCATATGAATTGCTGCAAAGAGTGAGATAATCGTGCGGAACGGAACCTGACCGTTTGATCCCATTTGACGAGATCGAACAACAATATTCCCGTCCTTAGAAGTTTATAATGTAAATGTTTGCCATGTGTTTCCCGCACAATATTTTTTATTGCACATTCATCCGGATGAACAGTTTAGGCTCTGGACATACGGAGCTAGTACAGTCACTCCTAAATAAATCGTGAATGCGATTTCGATCAGTGTGATGGGTTACCGTGCGCATATGATGCTTAGACGAATTTTTGCAGCTTAAGCCTTTCAGGACGGATGTAACCTTATGGTTACATGAACTTCGCAAGTCATTTTAACCTAATTCTAACTGAATTTTCTGAATTTGTTATGCACGGCGGCATACAGAATTTTGTCAACTGCAGGATTGTTTTCTTCTTTGTTCGCAATCATCATTGAAAGAGAAAGTATGTGCTGGTACGGGTTTCGAACGTATCCTCACAATACGCAGTTTTGTGATCCGAATAAAAATCGTGTGAAAGTCTCAGTTATTATAAATTTTGTTCCACTATAAACTTAGTCATGCCTACAAAGACATTATGTAAAAAAAATTGGAATAAATCAGAAAATCTTCGAAATGCATTGCGTTTAAATAGATGTAACCTTTATGTTACATCCGGCAGAAGTCACCAAAATCGTACAGGCCTGTTGGAAGTGTCTCACGACCATGTAGCGCTCATTGTTTCCATGGCAGATTGCACGATCGATAACTGCGGACACTTACTCATATGCCCACGACCCAGTTCTCCTCTGATAGGCATCCATGGTGACCTAACTGGTATAATCAAAGTTCCTAGTTATCGAACTTACTGGAAAAAAGGCTTAAGCCTTAAAGTAGTTTCGAGTAATATGAGTCGAGACAGATATGAGGAGATAAAGCGCTATCTTCACTTTAATGATAACATTTTGTAGAAGGAAGATGGCAACAAAGATGACAAACTATTCAAAATTCGACCAATTATGGATTCCATCAAATCGAACTGTCAGAAACGTCCACAAGAAGAACATCAAGCTGTGGATGAACAAATCATTCCTACCAAAGCGCATATCTCCTTAAAACAATACAATCCAAGAAAGCCACACAAATGGGGGTATAAAGTCATATCTAGAGCAGGATCGAGTGGCCTTATTTATGACTTCGAGATTTATACGGGGAAGGATCGGAAGAAGAAAGATGTCGAAGTTGGAGTGTCATCAACCTACGCACTTCGGCTTGCTGAAAGTATACCCAAGCACAAGAACTACTAGTTATTTTATGATAACTGGTTCTCTTCATTGGGCTTATCAAGGAAGCTACGGGAATCTGGTATTCTCAATGTGTCTACCGTCAGGGTGAACAGGCTGGAAAGATGTATACTGAAGAATGATAAACTGCAACAAAAAGATGGGAGAGGAAGTTACGACTTCAGATTTGAAATCAATAGTAATATAATAGCTGTGAAGTGGTTTGACAACAAACCAATTCACCTACTTTCTTCATATGCGGGAATAGAACCGGCTAATACAGTGATGAGATGGGAACGAAAACAGAAGTCATATGTAGAATTTGGTAGACCTTTCGTTGTAAAAGAATATAACAAATTCATGGGGGGAGTAGATTTGTGCAATAAGTTGATCGAACATTATCGTACCGATCTCAAGTCGAAGAAATGGTACATGAGGATTTTTTCTGTGTAAAAGGATTGACTAAAGTGAGGTGTCAAAAATGCGATGTAGCTCTGTGTCTGACCTACGACAAAACATTTTATAGAGGCTATCACACAAAAGTACAATGCAGTGCCATAAGGAAATGACACCTGAAAACTGATGACTTCTGCCGGATGTAACCAATTGGTTACATTTTGTTATTTTCTCAATTATCTGAATATCACAAACTGTTTATATTATTTGTGTTATTTCACCCCTGGGCAACTCGTTTCCGAAGAAAAAAATATTTTATTTCGGGTTAGAAAATAATTCAGGCATGAAAGGGTTAAGTTAATAATTTTTTATACAAGTAAAATAAATCTTCATCGATGTAGGAAAATTGAATATAACAAATAAAAGTTTGTATCAAGTTTTGTGGACACGCTTTACACAAAGTTTGAATACATTACTTATAAAGTTCCTCTACGAATCTTGAATAAAAGGCCCTAGCTTGTTATACCCGAATGAATAAAATATGTGAGCGTTTGATTGTCTCGATTTGCAGTCCATCATTGCTAGGATTTTAATTTAATTTTAAGAGTTCCAATAACATTTGCAAGCCAACAAACACCCACTCAAATGCAAAACCGAGGAATCACTCCCTCGCGCACAAATTATGCTTGACAATGCGGGCGAAGAATCCTACAATATCAATAAAAATATCTATTTATCGACTATCCTGGTATCTCCAAGATGTTGTCAATAGGTTTGGTGGTTTTGAAAATCTAATTATTTTACCCATGATGATCGACTTATGCATATTGGCATCTACATCGGTAAACTGGCATTGCCAATCATCTTTGACGCCTTGTAACAAAACAAGTTGACTAATCGATATGATTGATTGCGTTCCGTCTGTAGCAGCTCAAACTAGTAGAAGATATTATTTAGGGCATAGAAAACAGGACATTAAGCACAAGATTGTTTTATTTATTTCACGGTAGAAGAAAAACTTATGTGCAATAATGCCGATTGTTCAATTATTCTACGAAATACTGAACGGTGAACAAGATTCACCGTCCTTGATTGGGTACAACAACATTAATTTCTGTGAACAAAAATTTATTGTCTCTTAAGAAAACGTTTTCGTGAGATTCGTTTTGAAGTTCCACGCTTCAGGATACCTGCCTGACCCGAGAATCCTCTTCTTAAACCGAAGTGAAGTAGTTACTTCAACTTACGCATACATCAGCAATTAAACCCGACCATGTCAATCGAATATTCGAAGATTTCAGATTATTTCAAATGAAATTATAATGATTCTAGACTATTTTCCACTACAATTATTGATGAAACGAGTTCTGTAGGCAAATCTGATCTGATTCATGTTTCAAATTCGCAAATATGTTATCAGCTTCAAAGCCCTCAAGGTTAGCAAGTTTCACGTTAAGATCCGTGTAAATAAACTTATTGTGCTGAGAGTTGGTTTACTTTTTTAGTTGAATGGTGAACGGTTTTAAAACATTTTGTTGCATAACCATTCGCTTGGGACAAAAACAACAAGGCATACTGCAAGGTCTCAACAGTCATAGACCTTAATACCACAAGTTTTCGATCCAAACACATTTGTAAGATTGAAAGATTTAGATTTTCTAATGATGGCGTACATGAAATTGAAGACCTCCTCAATGTGCTAAATAGAAACTTGAAGTCTAATTGCAAGAGGGAGAGCATTTAGGCGTAATATCTCATAAGCTCGTAACGTAGAGCTTTCTATTACAACCTATTTAAATTGATTGAAATTTGTAGAATATATACATAATAATTGTATTCGCTCTCACCAATATGATAAAAACATGACGTCTCATTTAGTTAGACTTTTATTTCGAGTTCAACGGCAGTTATATGGCCACTAAACTTACTTTCCTTTGCGACGAATCTCTCTGATCTTATAATACTCAATTATATTCGCTGAGTTGAAAATCATGGAGTACACAATATGGGAAACGCATTAATACAAAGAGAAAGTTTTCAACAAATGGAATTTCAAATTTGAACAATTATTCTCTTTTAAAATTTTTTTACCGCCTATTAGCGAATAATCTTTATAGTCCTCTTAATAATCAACACCAAAATGCTCGGCATAGATCGAGTTCGAAATAAAATAAATTAAACCATAATGCATTGCAGTCTAATCATCAAAATATATTTCCATTTATGGTTAAGGTTTATTTATCGAATGAAAGCTGTTACCGAAAGGTTTTTGGAATGAATAACCTTAAAATGGTAAACAGGTAATTCAGTGGACTTTCTTTATCTTTATGCATCAATGCAAGTAGAATTTGAACGTGCAAGCATCTCCAAGATTTTTGATAGTTATTTTTTGTTCAATTACTAATTGAAATACAGAGTTTTGATAGGAAGAAATCATGATATTCTGATTGGTCTAAAGTGAATTCAAGGTCAAGAATACCGCATATAAATGCCATGTGTGTTAGCCACGTGCAACTTATCGTATTTTTCCAGCTCGTAAGACAATGCGGAATTAGTATACAGTGATACACGTCATAGGATGTATTACAAGAACACTGATCATTCATTGTTGCAAAAAATCGAAATCACAGTAATTTTTTCAACCAAACTTCATTTTCGTCCAGGACGAAAACCGCCTGTGTGAGTCAAATTTTGTATGTTAATAATGGAAGCTATTATTTGCCTTTCAATTGTGGGTAGAAATTTAATCGACTGAATAAACATGATACAATTCCAAATGACAATAATTTATACCACAAAGTGGTATAATGTTAACGAAAATACCCCTTAATCTCTTTTCCCAATGGTTTTCGTGAAAATGTCTATAATAGGAAGAATCATATTTTACATGAAATCACAACGTGGGATTTAATCTAATGGCTGAGTTCTGAGTCTTAAACAGGCCAGATGTAGTGATATATACATTACAGGTGCTTTAAATTTCTCTCCCTTGGTCCAGGATTTGACAACGGATTCGAAAAGCATCAACAGAGTTCAGAAAGCAATGGTCACTTGGTTGTAGCGTGTAAGATCCGTAATCAATTTTACAGGATGTTTCTTGTGCAAAACACATTTGACCAACTGTGCTAAATATGTATATGAAAGTTTGTCACAAGTAAATAAATAAAAATACGTTTCCACCGAATTTTTAGGAAAAAATGCAGTTAGTTCTATTAATTACTATTCAAATGCGTTTATTGGTAAAGACATAAATTGATTACGGTAAGTGGCAACGAGCTTGCCACAACATCCGGTATTAGTTTTTCTACCTGGTTTCCCATTGCTGTTAACATGACTACAGTTACTATTGACTACCCCGGTTTAATTATTAATTAAAATTTAATATGACTATCGGAGTATGTTTATCCAAATTGTGACAAAACGGTAAACAAAATTATGTTTTCCATTATCTATTAGAGATAAGGCTCCGCAAGCTAATATGTTTAATATCTGGCACACTTGCATGGTCAACTTTACTAAATGATGCTTTTCCAATCACTAAATAATAAGCAAATCTAGGCGATTTGGTTTGAATTTTCGTGTTAGTTTTCAGAATGTAGTCAGAGTCAAAAGGTTGTGTTAATGAAATGCAGGACGACTCGGTATTGGATGAAATTGTGGCCGATTTATCCTACGCCCGAGCAATCTAGGCGTTGGTCAGGATAAAATAGGATTGATGCATTTAACGAGTGGATTATTTCGTGATTTGTGACATGTATTCGGACAGCGTGCTGGAAAGAACAATCTTATCAAACTTTCAATGGATTTGATCAAGTATAATTGAGTCGACATGGAAAATATTCATCCGGTGATAGATCATATGCAATATAATGGTTAACTTTACAAAAGTTCTTTCAAGTGTTGTGATGGAAGTTGACGGAATATCATGCTGCATTATTTTTAAAGTCTTCATGTACAAGTTTACTTTTCTTTACTTTTTTCTGACCGGCGCAGCAAATTCCCCATTTAAAAATAAATAAATAATAAATTGTACACGATTTAAAGCATTAAAAGGCATCAAACACCCTTCGATAACATAGAGACATGTTAAAAATATTTCAAAAACAAAAGGTTTCAATGTTAACTGCTAAAATAAAAATGCGTGGAAAAATTCATTTTGAGCACGGCCGATTCAAAGACCCCGTTCAAAAGGATTAAATTGGGTTGACTGGTAGACTGGGTAGTCACATGCACATATTTTCGACTCCCTTTCGTCCCGGCGAATATCAACATGTCGGCACATGTTTTGAGACAATTTAGAAGTTTGGCGCATAATTTACTGCACAAATTTTAAAATCATATGTATGCATGCCGGAGGCATATCAGCTGAGCCATACACGTGCGCATAGATTAGGAGAGAATGGTGAATTTGGTTTAGTTTTAACGGAAATTAATAAAACATTTTCACGTGAAACGTTGCTCCTACTTGAAATCATTTCACCGGTAGCTAGAGAATAGGCTTTTAATGATTCAAAGCAAGCTTAAAATCCATTGTTCAGGTTTTATAAACAAAACAAACGTTGTATATGCTCGTTGGCATGCATTTCCATCGCACACTCACACACACACCACGACCGGTTTCGTGCTGTTTGCACTCATCAGCGATATTAGTATCAGGATCCGCGTGAGCTTGAAACAGTGGAAGAATTGGAAACAAGTCACAGTTGTATGACACTGTTGGATATGGTTGGTACGACCATTTTGTTCAATCACATGTGTCCAAACGCATGTAGATAGGGTTTGAACCCATGGCCATGAACAAAAATGCTCATTTACATGCATTTACATCACACACACAATCACACACGACCGATTTCGTGCTGTTTGCACTCATCAGCTAGAGACAGTAGTATCAGTATCCACTTTGAAGCGCACGCTGATCGTGATTCTACTGTCCCTACCTGATGTGTGCAAATAGCACGAAACCAGTCGTGTGTTGTGTGTGTGATATAGAAATGCATGCAAATTAGCATTTTTGTAGCTGGTGCACCCACGTATATTTAACACATATATCAGCCTAGCAATGGAGTGCGCTGTTCCAGCATGGTCCCCATGGTTACAAAATGACATGGCTTTGCTGTAACGCGTATACCACTGACCTACAAAGCTGGTGACTGGAGTATACGACAGGATATGGTTGCATCCCTTAATCTATTTGGCTTATCGTACAGCCGTGTTAGAAGTGTTTTGATCCGGCTGTTTAACATTCTGCATATAGTGAATAACCCACTTGAACAACTGTTTCATCGGCAAGAAGCACGTGGCGTGAGATCTCATGGTTACATGTTAAACATTTTACACACTAGATCAAATTGTCAAAGGTTCTTCTTTGCTGTCTGAGTTAGTTTTACATGGAACTCTCTGCCCGCACATATCATTTGTACATCAAGCCTTAACAAGTTCAAGCCTGAATGAAGTATATGTTGACCAAATAAAACCTCGAACCTCTAAACATAAGCTGACTTTCCATATTATCAAAACATGCTTGTTGTTTTATGCATTCTGTATATTATTAATATATAAATACTGTAAAGTATTTGCTTTTTAGACCATTAAAACTTTGAATTTCTTTAAATTAATTTGAATTATGTGTTTGGACACGTGATTAAACAGGTTGGTCATTACAACCTTATCCCACAGCGCCATACAAGCAAAACGTTCAATACTTTTTATGAATTTTAATTCCAGTTAAAACTTTCGAGAATTGAGTTCATTGTATTCTCTTCAGTTTCAATCAATCATTCTCAATATTTCTGTTTTTTTAACAAAAAATTTATATGATTTCTTGAACTTGTTGAATGCCTCAGAGCTAAGTATTACGATGACGACCAAAGTAGAAATTTGAAGAAGCACACCTCCACTTTTATTTCAACTTGTAAATGAGAAGATATAAACTTAAGTCTACCTAAAACCCATAAATACAAATGCTGCCCTAATATACATGTCCGCTTACGCAAAACAGGTATTTAGGTCCTGATCTTCTTTCCTTTTCATAGCATTAAACACTGAGCAGAGATTAAAGAGAGAGATAAAAGAGAGCGGTCATTTAAAAAGGTTTTGTAAAACGCTGTTGATGACGCTAAATTGAAGAAAAAACGACTAGATACAGTTTGTATGCCGTATGTTAAAAGCACATTTGGAGCGATAATTAAAATCTTGTACAAGACATCATCTGTGTGTAATATAAGAAACGAGTAATTATCCATTCTTCTCTGATAAAGCTCAAGGATCAGATATCTTCATCAAGCGTTAGGCACAGTATCTACAGAAGACAAATTAGAGAATGTTCTGGTGTTTACATAAGGCCGACTTTCAGGAAACAACATACTAGAATCTAAGAACACTGAAAGCGTGTCAAAACACAGCTTCAAAACTTGAAAGGATATCAATTCTTTATTCGTGATTCAGCCTTGGTGGAACAAGTCTTAGATCCAAGCCACAGCTTCGATCTAGACAACATGGAAGCGTTGAAACATCTACACGTGGAGTCTGTTGAACTTGCTATGGCGAGTCGACCGGCAGTCAATAAAAGGGACGGGGCAAAAATCTCCACTATCTGATGCTCAGCACTGATGGTAACACAAATAGCTCAGATTATCTGTTACCTGATATTTAATTATATTTTTCTGTTTCATCAAAAAATGTTTAAACTTTACATACTTTTTGTGCACTTTTACGCATGTGGGCCAGTGTTAACCGACATTGACCATGTTTACTTGTATCAGATTGAATGCATAAACATCGTATTAGGCAAATCGACCACTGTTCCTGATTTTGCCTACGTGATACGAGACCCTCCCAAGGTTGACTATAATCTGCTTAGCAAGAAGGTCAGAGAGGGTGGTTTGAATGGTATATATCCATGTTCCCGTACTGACGATCACCTTTGGTCCGACGAAGATAGTTTCAGAAGCGAAACATTAACCGAGATCTGTTTTAACCGATTGACTTTAATTATTTTGTATTATGAGTTCGGTTGTAATTCTACATGAACGACGGTTATCTCCAGCAATTTTGTCTATATTATTTGACAGTTCACGAGATGTGAAAATATAGAATTTCATTTTGAATTTTTGGTGTGTAACGAATATATAAATAGTCTCTATATGAAATATTTTATTCTAATAATAAAGTGATTGATGGTATTTTTATTCAGCTTTGGTAATGAGCAATTTGAATAAATTTCTTGAAGTGATTTGTCCGTCCACAGAGTCCACAGAGTTTTTTCTATTATTCTATAAACAGTCTGTCAAGGAAGTTGAGTTAAATATATACTTAGAAGACTCCATCATATTACACCTGCATCTAATTCAAGATTCAAGATTTAATTAATTTTTCCTTCGTAATTTTTCATACGTATTTTTATTTGGCCGCTTCCAATTTTACAGTCATTTTGTTAAGTGCATTAGATAAGGCAATGTGAAGCCACCTGAGGAATAAAAATTTGTTTCTGGTTTCTAAATTAGCGATCTTTATTTTATCTGCGTCATATTTTAAATCCGGAAAATTTTTGATACAATTATCTAGTAATCTAGAACAGTGCACGAAATCAGCGGTGGATTATTTTTCGATCTGTGCGTAATTTATCCATATAATTGAAATAAAAAATAATATCCGTTTCAGTATAATAGTTTTCATTAAGAAAGCAAACGTGTCGGCAGATTCCAAAACAACGTGTATCTATCAATTACCGTGAATAAGCTAGAAATAACAGCTTCAAATACATTATTCTCTCTCGCATATTTGCACTGTTATTCATAAGGATTGGTTTAATCAAAAAGCAAAAGCAGATAGGGTTTTTATGTTGAAAAGTTGCTAAGATGTAAATAATTTAAAATGTCATGATTGCGTTTATCGCGGGGAATAGTGCCTTTTTCGATACATCGATGTTTACCTGGTAAGGAACTTTACGAGGAAAAATTATCCCAACAAACGTTTCCACCGTTAGCTTTCTGATAGAAGCCGTTCTTACGGTGCCCGAACGCCAATCAATAATGAACAATTGGTCATTCAGAAACACAATATATTGCTTCAAGTTGATGTCTGTACAGCATATCGATTAAACAAAAATAGTTAGAATACCATTTGTCGAAACAGTACACATTAACTTGATCTAGTAATAATGATTACGTGTATTGCACAATACATTAAATATCGTAAGTAGGATGATAGTAATGAAGTCTTCTACTCAGGTGGAATACCTAAATAGGTAAATTAAATTTGCCATCAAAATGCCAAATGAGAAAACTAGAGTTGCGTTTAAATGGAACTGAAATATTGATGGAGAATTTTGGAAAGGTAGGCTACGTTTACAACAAATTTTATCATATATATTTATTAAAAATATTTATGTTGATTAACGAATTTGTTGCTCACTCACGAGTTTTACAAAATCGCCCGAAAAATTTATGATAATAGAATATACGCGGTTCAAAAAGTTGATGGATTATAAGTAAAAAAGCTCAGATGATGTAAACTCTCACCAAGGTCATTTAAAAATTCTGATTTTAGTTGAGACTATTGTAAATTATAATTTTTATACAAATTTGCCTACTAAAATATGTATAGGCTCACATGATTGGGAGTATCTTCAATTGAATTGTTTAAGCCTCGGTGTAGATTCACAGGCAAACACACAAAACATTTGTGCTTATTTTGAGCCAAGAAAATATTCAAGAATCATCCTTAAATTTTACTCTTAGTGATGCATCCTATGTTGTCTTTTGCTGTTATAAAAAACTTTACAAGGAATTTGGAGTATGTAGTGATTGAAACGAGTATAGTTTTGGAACATTATGAATTATTTTTCAACTTATAAAATTTCGACATATTTTTTTTAGTTATTTATTTAATTCTGTCTTAGTATTGCGAATTTTATCGCTGTTAATATTCACCTCCAAATTTTTTGTAGAAAATTAACACAACGAAACACCCAACAGCTTTGTAAAACCTGACCAGGATGCAACAATCGCAATGCTATTCATTGGCTTCTAAAATTGTGTATATATTCGGTATGCTTTTTCAAATCACACGGACCACTTCCGCAGCGGAACAAACAGAATCCCTAATTAAGTAAGTCAACAATTGCCTTACGTACCTCAACATATGCATATATCATCTCCCATATTTTGCCATTCACGTGAATCCATAATCTATGTCGAGTTCTTTGCATACAATATTTGAATGCGATTTTGAACTGTTTCTGTAATACCGATGGAAAACAAAGTTATACAATGAAAGATTTGTTGAATTAAAGTGACTGTGTAAAGCATGGTATGACCCTTCGGTCAAGAACATGGTATCACAGAATACTCTTTTGGAACCCATTCAGACAAGTATATTTTACTTTTTCTGTTGTAGATTAAGGTTTTTAATCCTCAAATGATTCGAAATTTCATCATTCATCTCACGGGCACATCTCACGAATCTATAAATGAGCAAGGTCATGTGAGAGGTTTTTAACAAAAGATATTTGCATATTTACTTGTAGGTAGTTGGTTGTTGCAGCACCTACAAATGGTGTGTTTGAATAATGGAATATCCAGTTTACTAACATTATGGTGCGTCAGTGAAATGTCGAGCGACTAGACGAAACATTTGGATAATCTGATAGTTTATTCAGCATGTCATCTACGTTAAATGTATTTTAGATAAATGTGCACAATGGACAAGAATATAATATCATTGCTGGGGTGAAAATTGTGATGGATCATTGCAAGTGCAACTTGCTTTCCATTTTTCAACTGTTTCAATTGCCCGTGGATCCTGATTTTACTGTCCCTACGTGATGAGTGTAAACAGCTCGCAACCAGTCGTGGGATGTGCGATGGAAATGCATACAAATGAGCAATCGATTAGAGCAGATTTAGGGTGACTTCACATCTGATAGAGGGTCTTCCTCAGAACAAGGAACACCATTAGGTAATACGCCAACCAAAACCTCTACTTGGACGTCTCACTAAACAGCCTATTGAAATCCTAGGGATGTCAATTCGTGTAGACAAAGACATGGTCTTATTTACCCTGCACAACGTGAACTCGGTCAAGGTCAAGTGACATTGTGGCTCACACGTGCACATTTCAAGAATCAAGAATTTATGGTGATAAAAAGCTAATGCTTTACACGTACCATTGGATGACAATTATTGAAAAAAGAAAAATTTAATCAAAATCACATTGTTAATATTTTTCTGGGTTCATGTTGCTTCAATACACCGGGCCAAATTCAGGGTTTTGTTTGACGTATGCATCCAATTTCGATTTGAAAACATCAATTGTCGTTGCATTCACAACATCTTGCGGTAGCGCATTCCATAGAAAGCAGATACGCACAGAGAAGAAATAGCGACGACAATCAAGTCTTGAGTGCGGTATTTCGAGGCAACACGAGTGACTGTGTGTATTTCGAGGGGAGTTTACTTTTATTAGTTCGCTAAGCGGACGGTTTTCGAAAATTATACATAAAACTAAATTGTTTGCAACATTTTACATTGATTATTATTTGTCCATCGCAGTGCCGAGCGCCATATTGCGGATATTTTAGCCCGTCTATTTTGTTAACCGCATGTGATCCAGCTTTAGTGATTTAAATACCTTCGTGTGCACACGTTCAGTATAAAGCTTAATGCTACGCAACAGTAATTCTACGTTGTCAAAGTCCAGATTGTGACCAGTGCCCAACACAGGTTGAGCTAATGCTTAGTCCTTGATTAATGCATATATATTTATATCGAAATAAATTGGGTTATATAATGTTTAACTTTATTAAAACTCTACGCCAAAATGTGTAAAATTGTTGTTTCCAAAATGTCAGTTGTCTGCTGCTATTTAAGACAATAGAGAAACTTCAGACCCAAAAAATTTATGTCACTTGTTATATAACGATAAAAATGTTTCGCGAAAATACAATCAGCATTCGCTCATTTGAAAAGGGATAGGCATTTCGCTTCACCTCACGAGGAACGGAGAATTTATTAACAAAATGCAGTTCAAATGTTTAAAAATATGTTAAAACTGTGTCCAGTGTTTGAATGAACAATGTCTCTGAACTGAGACAACGAACTGGGTGCACAACTCCAGGGCACCGGGAACATGTATACAATCGTGTCTTCGTGGCAAAGGGAAGCGTGGCAAAGAGAAGCGTGACACAAAGTGTGACGCCGTTTAAATTCAATAAATTGTTCAAATCGTGCATCTAAATTCTGATTGTGAAAAGTTGTAAATCAAATAATTTTGTCAGGTCCAGTTTAGATAAATAGTCTGTAACCCCGGCCACATTAACAGGAATAATATTGAGGATACTAACTCGATAGTTCACTACTAATTTTTATATATTCAATAAGTCCCATGAAGCTAAAATAGCTTTTATTTTGTGCTGGTGGGTTTACTTGGCAAGAAACGCTTACAGTGGAAGTTGATTCGATTTTATCGACAGAACATGATTACAATGATTGATTAAAATATATCGGGGACTGCGCTTGTAGTCATAATATTTGGAGGAATTTTGTGGGCCACAATGTCAACTGACCCAGACAGCATTGGTTCATATCATATTCACCTGAATACACACCATATTGAGCTTACCAATCAAACGAATTGAACCCAGCTAGTATGCTCCATAAGTTTGAAGCATTCTCACCAAGTTATGGTAGCATTCCGTAATTGATTGAAGAGTTATTATACACGGTGCCAAATGTGGACACACCGAAAAAAGGGTCAACTTGTGTGTGTGTATACAACTAAAATGTGTATATCTATTACAAGTCATTCATTATAGGGGCAATTAAAAACGTATGATTTAAAGATATCGCTATTATTCGTATCATTGACGGGTTTCGTGATTCGGTGCTATATTCAATCCTGGTGATATTCGCTTTGCTTGCCTTCAAGTTTACTGCATCAATTTGATTATCGAAAGATGATGACACGCGAACTCCAACGCATTGTAAATTTAATGAGCTCTGCCAGTCGCAACAAGAATCATTTGTACGAAAAATTTCAATTAAAAGGCGATTACTCTGAAATGTATATTGATCCAAAATCATAATTTCAAAACACTAAACATATTACACAAAATAAAAATACTGTTGCTACGTTGGAGTAAAACCATCAAGTATTATTTTCCCTAACTATTACATTTACCGAGAAAATATTGTAGAATTAGAGCTAGTTAAGAATTTAGGCGAATTATCAAACAAATCGTGTCCACAGTAATGGCTTGTAATATTAGTTCCGCTTTTTCATTTTTTTTTCTATCCAAGAGTTGACAGATAGGCAAGAGAAAGAACCACGGTAATTCAAGTTTAAGCATACGAAAAGTAAAATCTGAAAGATATTACGAATTTGAATTTGCCACGATTCCTCAACCACACGCTAAATTATGATTATTTTTCTGCTTTAACATTCCAAACGATAATCTCTCGGTTTCATCCTCTGCAGTCAACCATTTTGGAAACAAACTGAAGAATGGTCTGATTGTTCTACAGCTTGTGGTCCGGGGATACAAAAACGAATATTCCAATGCGTCAGTCTAGATATCTATGACGTACTCACAGTGCTTCCCGATGAACAATGCGCCGGTCAAACACCCCTTAGCTTGACAGATCAAGCGACTCAGCGTCCCTGTGATTATGGTCCTTGCCAAGGTTATCGATGGCGCGTATCCTCCTGGGGGCACTGCTCGCAGACTTGTGGTGGCTTCGGCACCATGACACGAGATGTTGACTGCATTTTTGGTGGACAGGGTGAAGATATTGTACTCAGCGATCAACATGCGCAGTTCTATTGTGGTCATATTGATAGACCTGAGCGGCATAGTCCATGCAATCGAATGGCGTGTCCTCCGGAGTTTGTTCCCGAACAATGGGGCAAAGTGAGTACGACATACAATATTCGTTTTTTTATCTATAAATCATTAATGGAAATCGTGCATTCAAGTTTGTTGTTATGCTAGCTAATTAGAAAGGGATACATTGATCTTACGACAAAACCGGCAAAACTAATGTCACAAGAAAATTATGTCGGTTAAATAAATGTTTTTCATCCAGAACAGGGAAGTGTTTGTTCCTAGCCCGACACGGGTAACCGAGTTAGACCTTATTATGATGAATGAGGATGATGTAGCGGAGACAGTCGTTGTGTTATATCAGTCGATGCGTTTTTTTAACCCGACAGTCAGGAGAAAAGAACAAGCCTGAACAGAACATTGAGCGGAAGTCCAAGGTTTAAAATTATTTGGCCAAGTACAGAGTTTGTATTTATATGGCAACAACATTGTGAACTTGTGGAGGTCAATGATTATCATGGGAAAGGGCCTGGTGAGTTCGATGGAAGTCTGATGCCATGGACAAGTCAAACAATTAGAATGTAGTGGAAATGGGGCTTTGTTGCCGGGGTATACGTGACTTACCCAACACACCTGGGGATGTATCTCAGGCGTTTACTCAGCTCCCCGAAACTTGTCACAGACGCTTCGCTAGAGAATTGTGAGAACAATTGAATCGATTGCCAACGAAATCTTTAGATCAAACCTATACCTGAAAACGATTAAATCCAAATCTTTTTTTCTTTTGCCAGTATCTACACCAAGTTGATCTGTTTATGTAATGAAACTTGACACTGATTTATCGATCAATGTTTGTTATTGATTAGAACCATTTTTGATTTGTTTCTTGTATGTTTTGTAGAAATTAAAGTAAAAGACTGAAAAACTAAAAGAAGTGTTGATATATTTTAAGCCAATGGTGCCATAATATTCTGGATTTGGAAAGTTAAGTTAATATTCGTGTTCGTTCCTTTCATGCAAGTCGATCGTGACTGAATTTTAACGTATTAATTGCAAGTGTTTTAGATTCCAGCAAGGATTACTATCGATTCGTGGAAAATTACAGTTTTTAGGTAACTTTTCGCTATGAACATAAAATGTTCGTCAAGCCTTCAGTGCCAGCACGAGCAGAATTCACGTTTAAATATTTATTGTATCTGACTCTCCCTAAGTTGTTCATGAAATGCGCCGGACTTAGTACGACCCGACAGACACGGGTGATTAAGATCAGTTGACGCATTCGTCTGCATGCTGTAAAAGCAATTAGATTTTTGTTTTTTTACCGGTTGCGGTCTATGTCAACTGACCAGCTGTGCAAATTTCCATGCAAACTGGGTAATTCACATTAATTTTCACCCGTTGTAACGGAATAGATAAGCCTCAAATATGGTCCCATTAACACTTTTGGTCTTATGAAGCTTCTGGGTCCTAAGTGAAACGCTTTGAATTAGCCGCTGTTACTGTTTCTTTACAAATTCCGCTTTCATGTGGATTCACCGACGACATACTGATATCTCGCCGATCAAATGATAAATTATCATAACATCCGCGCATTCGTATTATATGTGAATTTTCACATAGGTCCCAATTCAAATCAATGAACTCAACGTGCTACCTCTTTAAATGTAATTGATTTGGCATGATTCGATTAGTATGTTATCTACGCACATCAATAAAATCATGTGCTGTCTGAAGCACTCCACGTGACTATCATTGTACTTGAATCGCAATGATCGCGCCAGAACTCGCCCCGAGATCAAGCACGAATTTGATTAACCGAAATGCTAGCGATTTTAATTGCCAGATTCATAATCAATCACTTTATTGTTTGCTTTAATCTTGCATAGAATAGTTACATGCGAGTATTCGCGCCAAACGAGTAATTAATTTTAGTTTTTGTTTTAATAAAAGTGGGTATTTTGTTAGGGGTTTTTGGCCTCGTATATCGAATAAAAATATATTTCAATTTCACCCTTTAGTGTATTCAAACGGATCCGTGCAGACCAGGTCGACAGGTTCGCCAGGTTTCTTGTATATCTATTCAAGTCAATGGAACCTACCGTCAACTTCCGAAGGCAGCTTGTTATTTACTCGGAAGGCCGCAACAACCTACATGGAGACGATGCTTCGTCGCAAGTTTGAGCACGTGTAAAGATCAACAACCGTCGATTGATACTGATACTGTAACCATCGTGCAAATGCGTAAGGTATCCACATTGTTAAATTTATTTATCCTCCGTATATTTTTGATACCGATTCCATATGCAATTTCGTGTAAATCATTGCTGAAAATTGTGAGGTTTAATGCTTATATATGAAACGTTAACCAGTTTTAGCTCGGTTGGTTGTATCGTGAATCGTATTTAACAAATTTAAGGAATAGAGTGTATCTAGTATCACTATATGTCAAAATACATAGCGATATTCATGAGTAATTTTCCCTAATTAAGAGGAATTCATTTTGGGAGGGATGGATATAGCAGCATGTAATGCTTAAACGACTTAATGGATTGCTAATCCACTTAGGTTTTTGAACTACACTTTGAATGCCAAAAAAATTCTTAAATTAATGATGACTTCTTCATGGTTTTAGGCGAAAGTGCTCAATCTACAAGTCGGACAAAGTGCATTCGTGATACCCTACACCCGCTTGTCTGTTCGCTGTCCAGTTCACTATTATTCAGTCCACGATATAATTTGGATGCATCCCAACCATGGTTCACTGAAGTACACCGGACCTGTAGAGAATCGCGTCTCAGTAGACAAGAAAGGACGGCTGCGGATACGAAGCTTTCGCAATACAGATTCAGGAGTTTGGATATGCATCGCGGGAAATCAACAAGCCGAGGTATCACTGACGCCGCGAACTCCTGCGGAAGGCTTCCATGATTGGGTACAACGTAATCGATTATGGACAAAGGGTATGATGAGTGATGACCCAAAGGATATGGCAGCTGTGCACGCGATTGTCCAATGGGTGGAAGGGCCATGGAGCGCCTGTTCAGTTGGTTGTGGTGATACAGGTCAACAATTTAGAACGGTGCGATGTGAAAGAGTTGACACCAGATTTTATCAAATTTTAGATGATAAAGCTTGTCTCGACAAATTACTTCCGAAACCGATGAGTAAAAGAAAATGTCTAAAAAGTAAACAGTGCCCGAATTGGGTTGTAGAAGACGCTGACACTTCAGTGGTGAGTTAGTAAATTATGGTGCCACTAGATAATTAACCATGCCAGTTCCCAACGCAAATTGAAGAAGATGATGCATTTTATTATATTATGACTACTCGTTAGTAGCAAAATTATTTTTAAATGGCAACTTTAATTTTAATGTGTACAAAGTAATGTATTGCTCACATCCCCATCCCTTACACACCACTACCGGTTTCTGGCTGTTTGCCGTCGTCAGGTGGAGACAGTAAGATCAGGTTCAGTGAGCCTTGAAACAGTGGATTAAAGGTAAACAAGGTTATACTTGTATGCCAACTGTTATTAGGGTTCGTACAACGAACCACGATGTTCAGACCCAGAATCACAAAGTGATTCTTGGTCAAAGCACTCAAGGCGCTTGTGGATGACCAAAGTAATGTGTTGCACACATCCCCATCCCTTACGAACCCTATATAACAGGCTACCAGTATAACCTTGTTTACCTTTAATCCACTGTTTCAAGGCTCACTGAACCTGATCTTACTGTCTCCACCTGACGATGGCAAACAGCCTGAAACCGGTAGTGGTGTGTAAGGGATGGGGATGTGAGCAACACATTACTTTGGTCATCCACAAGCGCCTTGAGTGCTTTGACCAAGAATCACTTTGTGATTCTGTGTCTGAACATCGTGGTTCGTTGTACGAACCCTATATAACAGTTGGCATACAAGTATAATCTTGTTTACCTTTAATCCACTGTTTCAAGGCTCACTGAACCTGATCTTACTGTCTCCACCGGACGACGACAAACAGCCAGAACCGGTAGTGGTGTGTAAGGGTGTTGGTATACAAGTATAACCTTGTTTAATGTTTACAATTTGTTTAAATGAATTCTTCAACTTCAAACTGATCGATTTCTTTGGAAGTTGCGTTTTCCTAACCAATATTTTCATTCATTGATTTGTCAGTATTCAACTTTTTGTAAGAATATCTGAAGTAAAAGCAACATTAACTTAATTGCCACCACAGATATTTCAATCTTTTCCAAGAAATGTGAATTCGTTCTAGTAACACCGAAACCAGATCAAAAATAATAGTTTATTTCGAGAGCGGAATAAAGTTAAAAATAATAAGTAATTCTAAATTAGAGCGTGAAACACAAAAATTTTGAACCTAAAGCCCATGGCAAAAATGGCAAAGATAGAATGCATTTACAACAGATACGCGTTTTCTTTGAAACAAGTGGAATGCGGTATTCCTGTGTTGCTTCAACCGAATTGATTGATATTATCTCTTCAAAATGCTCGTCACATAAAAGTCAGAAAGCATTCAGTTAGAGCAGTATTTAGCTAAAGTTTTGCCTCTGACGCAAGGAGTCATCATCCCAAGTTCGACAGTAGTACACCTCAAGGATAAGTTACCTTTGGATTGATCAACACATTGTGCTAACATGATCAAGTTCAAAGTTCGCTATGATGTGTATGTAACAAATACAGAATGAGAATTTTACACTACGATTGCAAAGCACGAGAATTGCTTATATAAACGTCCACTAAATGATACAGATTATCAGTCTCTTATCAAGGACTCAGAATCAGCTGAACATGCGTTAAAAATAGACCAGTGTGGACCTTAAAATTACATATGTACTGCGACGTAACATTAGGTCTTTTATGGAACGCCTGCCAGCAGTGGCAGTGGAACAAACGAGGGCCCGTAGAAATGTGGTCAGCAAGGTAGATGTGGCAGTGATCTCCACGATGTCTCACGGCACTGTAACAAACAAATTACAATTTAAGTCATGTTTATAATTAATTACATTTTTACAGCCATTGAACTTTAATCATCTGACCTTGACCAGATTGTCACAGCGCTCGATAAATAAGCCGATTGGACCGATCTGGTTGCTAGAAGTGACACCACTAAAATTTCTGTAAACTGTTTAGCTCTCCCGAACGTTTTCTAATACATCTCCAGCTCGTCAAATATTTGGTCCAGATTAACTCAACAGGCCGGAACTTTTATTGCATTATTTATCGTTTCAGCCGCACACGCAGCAAGAATTATTTGTGACCGGATAATACGATCATAAATTTCGATTAATCGTTTTGGCTCGCATGTTTCTGCAAATGTAGGCCATTTTGAAATTGAGTGCTTATAGGAATGAACCAAATTTTTTATGCGGCATGCCAAAGCATCAAGCGCACTCAGTTGAAGACTGTGAATGCTGTCATTCTAAAGCGGAAGTAAAAACACAAAGCTCAGATTCAACATAGTCTGGTTGAGCTCAACTAACCGCAGGAATTTCCCCTTGAATAAGCGGTATTTCTACACAAATTACGCGGAATTAATATTCAATAGTTTTCTTTAAATAGTAATCGCTTTTACAGAATCCGGCGATGAGACGAGTTTGAAAAACAACAGATATAAGCCAAATATGATTATGTGCTATACATTTATTGGGTTAAATCAACCTAAACAAAAACCACTATATGTGGGCAATTTCACGATTATTGTGGGTGTGAACATTCAGTTCAATTTTGATTATCAAATCTGTCTATTGTACAACATGCAACGGTAGCAACTTCTATCCGACACTAAACCTGGCTAAGGGAAATCATTTACAGCATTTACGTCTAATACACGTGAATTATATAACATAAAAGTGGCTTATTTGATGACGGTAGTATTTAATATTTAATATATAGGGATCTGCTCGTCGCGCATACATTTCAACGTGATGGTCGCCTAAATAAATCGTAAAATTAACTCACTGTATTTTGAAGATCGTACCTTGAGTCCGATTTTAGTTTGGAAAACCAGTTTGGAAGCCCAGTGCTCTTAGAATTATGCTCACATACAGTGAGCAGCATGTTTGCCAATGAGTCAGATAACTTCAAAGTAATTGTGATACTCACGTTACCGCATTTTATTGATTTAGTGTACCGATCGTTGCCTCGCTGTTGATCAAGGATCGATACAGGGAAATCTCACATGCCGAATCGGAAGTCGACTCATGGAGGAGAGCATGTGCGATAAAACCGAGAAGCCGGATATGTCCTGTCCTAACCCAAAGTGCCAGGTCCAGTGGGAATCGGGTCCATGGTCTCAGGTCAGTACACGATACGCGAGATCCGACATTACATTAAAATGAACCGTTGGGTATGAATTAAAATACGATTTTCCTCGTGTAAATAAATCAATTCTAGCCATGTTATGCTGTAAGTCAGAATGATATCATCATCATCAAAGACAGTATTACACCGGTAGCGCGTACCGAATGCTTAACTGCCACACAACCATGAAAAAGTAAAAGCCTAAAAGATGGGGAAGGGTGGGACTTAAATAGCTACGGAATCTATAGAAGAGTAAGCACAAACAAACTGGGTAGAGGTGCCTACACCTCGAATGGAACATGCATTCAAACAAGTTTCGTGAACGAGTAGAGTAAAATAAATTTTGATATGTATTAACGACCCAGCACGGTACCATTTTTAATGATAATCCAGAATGCGTGTGCAATTGTTTACAGTGTTCTAAACTTTGTGGTGGAGTCGGAGTGAGAGCTCGCCAATTGAATTGCGTTTGGGTGCATGACAAACAACCAGCCGGGTCGCTGTGCTACGCCAATCAAATTCCAAGTCCAGCGGTTATGGAGGAATGTGAGGCACCACCATGCAAATTCGGTAAGCTCTACACTGGTTTTGTGTGCATGGTTGAGACAAGTGTAACCTTCAACTCCAGTGCATACGCCTACATACGATGACAATGAAACAAGAGATTAGTTCTCGATCGACATACATACATGCACGTGCAACATCGAACGCTTAGTATAACAACACAAAGATGCTATCGGAATAAGTGAAACATGATGGGCAAACACTCCCTTATCATTCAAGTCCGTTTATCGATCTACTTTTAGTTCAATTCCATGGAATGAAACGCAACCACGAGCACAGCATTACACTAAATGAAAGTCTATGACAGTGCGGCAATTTGCCTGCTCCAGACTTGTGATTTCAAACATGCATACATGTGAAAATGAAAAAGATTGCTGAGTATTTTGATTCACAGCTAGTCAGTTATATCACTGATTTGTTCAAAAACTAAACGGGGTTTTGATTACGAGCAGTGCGTATGCCATAGCCGATGAGTTATAGTGGTTACCAAGTTGGCCTATTAATAAAGAGTCTCACGTCTCGAACTCAAACGCGGTGACAGATATGAAATGCATTTAATCCTAATTCTCACTTGTACCTGTGTAAAATGGGCAATGAAAATAGAAGCAAATGCAACATACCAGCATCCTGTTTAAACATATCACATATCGTTTATTGCATCCCAACTGAACACAGAGATAAACACGAGCCGCAGCAGCCTAGTTATGTAAAAGCGTGATTCTCCTGAGATTATGTAACATAATAGTTGAAAATATATTGTGGTGTTCACATCCCCGTCCCATACACTCCACTACCGGTTTCCAGCTGTTTGCCGTCAACAGATGGAGACAGTAAGACCAGGTTCAGTGAGCTTTGACAGATTTTTAATGTCTCATCGGTGGAAATATTAACAAAGAATGCGAAACAATAAATTTATTTTCAATTCACTCAGAATGTGTGGATTTTTCGAAGCACTGTGCGAAAAAGCTGGACCTATGCAAATACACCCTATACCGGTACCAGTGCTGTGCATCGTGCAAAAATTATGCATTCAGCCAGCAAGATCACCCCAATTGAACAGCGAGCACAACTCCTCTCAACTTCGCTCAAACCAATGGCAAAGCTTTTCGAGTTTTCACAACTTTCGATCCGTGTTGTACATACATCCTGCGTGACAAAACCAACCTTTGAAACAGTAAAAGCGATACTTCGCACATCGGTCGCAGCATTTCTATCAACACTGCTGGCAAGTCAATACAAGTGCCGGTTCTCTGATATTTTATTGCTACCTGGTTATATACGTATATAAGAAAAATCACTTTTAATTAAAAATTCAATAAAACAGATCTATCACATGATTTGTTGCGTTTTTCTTGCAAAATAATTTCGAACTCCAGTATCACTCGGTACTGCATTTCAGCGCAAATGTACATGCTCAAACCCAAGGTTTGATCGGTGACTCAATTTTTCGTCCAGTACCAACCAAAAATTGTTAAAGCAAAGATGCATACGAGGTTAATGCTTTGCAGGTGACAATGTTTTCGGGATTGGCAAGTGCAATACTCTCACACGGTGACTTAGACTACGAAGTATACTATAGGATGGTCATGGCGAGCTGTGTGATAGGTTTGAACAGCTTTGGGGAAACGGTTAGTCAAGAAAACCGATTTCAGTAAAATTCCATCTACTGACTACAGTTCACATTATCACGAAACATTCCTGGTGAACAAATGACCATCTCATGAGTTTTCAGCTGCATTTGAGGCGCGAATAGAATTGTAGGGTTGAAGTCAGTTAGCAAGCTAATCGATTCACAATAAACATGAATCAAAAACGACAATCTGAAAAGCAATTGATGGCATTCAGGTGCTGTGTTTGAACACCGTGGTTCGTTGTACGAACCATATGTAACAGTGGCATTCAAGTATAACTTTGTTTACCACTTGTCCACTAAACCTAATTTTACTGTCTGCACCTGATGACGGCAAACAGCCAGAAACCGGTAGTGGTGTGTAAGAGCAAGGGATGTGAGCAACACATTTCTTTGGTCATCCATAAGCGCCTTAAGTGCTTGACCAAGAATCACTTTGTGATTGTGTTTGAAAATCGTGGTTCGTTGTACGAACCCTATGCAACAGTGGCATTCAAGTATAACCTTGTTTAAGTGTGTCTGCGTTCGTAGACATTTAATTGTATACGCCAACTTCCGCGTGTGAGTGTGGAATGTTTCATTATTGAGGTGGGCGAAAGCCACACTACAGCTCAAACCAACATACATCATTTCATCGTTTAATAATTATAGCAGAAGACGAATGTATAGCAAATAATATATAAACATAGCGAATACAAAGCGGTGCGCGAATCCCAAGGGATTGTCTATTTTGTGCAAATGCACTGCCAGTGATCAGCACCGGTAAATAAATCATGCATTCGGTTAAAAAATTGGCCGAAATTGATAGAAAACGGACGCACTGATTGTCATTAATCAGAATGCGGTTGGTTTTGGGGAAAGCGGTTTAGCGCGGCCGGAATACGAAGAAAGCCCGAGGGTTGTTTTGAAAGACCGGATTGAATGAGCCGTTAGACCTTTCTGGATGAAGCTTTATCCGAGCTGTTGTAAACAACAACGAGACTAGCATCAACATATAAAGTCTGAATGAGAACAATGACAGTGTTTCGCAACTAACAGAAAAACGAAACAAAAGAACAAAAAGTCCAACCAGCCGATTGCCCGGCTGGTTGGAATGTGGTCACGAAAAACAATTAGAAAGTTTGCCGGATCGCACAAAAACATTTTATAGGAAGACGCGCAATCGAACGAATGGATGATCAGAGAAAGAAAAACAATTCTATTGTTACGTAAATTAGAACAAAATAGGCACAAAATCTAGCAAGGGTTAGATAGCGGACAGAAGCGAAACACTATGTTAAAGCTAAGTGTACCATACCATCAATATGTACCACCACCACTATGTACCATGTCAAATATACTGGAGGATGCATAAATGTTCAAATTTATACCATGCAGAAGTAGGTCTATGGAGCGCGGTAAATATCTTATGTTTAAGACGACTGTATGACCACTAGCAGAATTTGGTATCAAGAAATTGAGGAAGCGCTTCGACAAGTCGCGGGTGAAAGATATTTAGAAACGCGAAGTGAGATCAAGCGAGCTAAAAATCAATATGGAACAAATAAATTGTTGTTGGCCTCATTCGGCCGATATCAACGAAAAACAAAAACCGAATAAGTATTTGATGGGCAATCGAGTGGATTTAAATTTGCATCACGAAATGGAAAAAGCAACCTTATATCAGCTGCTCTCGATTTTCGACTCGGATGGGCTCTTGATTGGTCACCTTCAACAGGAAATTCCGATCGCGGTCTGTGAGATGGACCAGGACGTCTGGAACGAGATTCTGGCGGTGCAGCACTTTGACGTGCGCGGGGATGACGTCCGCTTGGGCCCGGTACACCACGTCGATATCTTTCAACGTTTGAGGTAAATGAAAATAAATCAAATGGTGAGATGCTAAAATCAGTTCGACGATTGGGGCGTGCATTTAAAATTGGGCACATGTGGGTATATTTCAAGCACTCGCGGCATGTTGAAGCATCTGCTAAAGAACGAATTAGAACCGTCGCAAAACGCAACATGCTGTTTCCAACATTCATTGGAAGATGATCTTATCAACGAACGTGAGCAATTACTTCATGACTAACTTAAAACAGAAACCAAACCAAATTGACTTGTTTTAACGAAACGCGAGTAAAAAGTAAAACATTACCAGGGAAAAGTGATCTAATTTCAAAATTTTACTTTCACGATAATGACATATCGATCTGTCTCCGGCACACTCCGACATATTTTTAAACTGCGAATCTGAAAATGCTTCCGTGCCCGAGTTTAACAATGAGACCTCATAACCACCTGTAGAAGCTGCAATGAAGTATGCACATGAGCAAGTTTGCAGTTCGAAAAACAAAAATTGGTAACAACACAAAGGAACAACCAGTCGGACTCACGGTGGATGCCCAGCAACAGCTGAGACGGGATGAGTGAGGTCGCTTTGTAACAATACACGACCATCCGACTTGGGTATGATCGGCTCCATCGCAGTTCCGTCCACTAAATCCTTTGGCGGAGCGGAAGGCTCCACTTCGAAGGCACGTGAACCATGCCCCCGTCGAGTGCGTGCACGCGTTTGGAGTGTAACATTCCAATAACCAGGTGACACGAATCGTCCCATATCTCGTCGGTTGGTGTAATACCGATCTGGCAACCTGGATTCCGAACGAGCGTGGGGCGTGCTGTAAGCAAATATCTTCACGAATGCGACCGCACTAACCACCGAAGCGATTGCTATCAGTAGGACCGCCCACCAGTGCGTCTACAGGTAAGAAATAAATGGAAAAAATACAGAAAAAATGGAACAACCAATTTTGCGATTTCTTTTTCCTAGAAACATCACGAAGCTGAAATCAGACAAAATAAGTGCAGTCGAATGTTGTAGGTGCCAGGCTACCAAGGCCTAGAGAAATACAAGAATGGGGTAATGGTCACATTCTCCGTGATGGTGGCGGTAAGTGAATGCAGCGGGGTGTTGCAAGGGCAACACACAGAAACGGCAGTAGGAGGTTAATGGGCCCTATATGCTACACCGGTCGTTGGATCACACACGTGTTGTGATATTGCTGGGCTAGCCAAGTCTAACAAGATAAATAAGGGATAGTGAAATTGCGACCAAACCAAACTAAGTAAAAATCTCTCTCAGCAAAAACAGGAAAAATGGCGATACTGGGCAAAGAAGTTCCCAAAGCGATTAGTGAAAACTTCCAAAAAAGCACTTGAGGGAATCGTGTGTAAACGAGCGGAACACGGTGCCGAGCAAGATAAATTTGTGAATTTATGATTAAATTAAAAATGAAGTCGAATGCAAAAAGAGCACGACAAAACAATTTGCTCAGTAGTAAATAAACGCAGGTTTCAAGTCACAAGTATTTGCCTGCTCCAGGCAAAGTGCTGCGCAGTCACAGACTGCACGTGGGTTAAGATACTGTCAGGTTGCCCAGGCCTAAACAGATACGAAACGAAAATAAAATGGAAATGGCAGTGAAACTCCAGCGTGTTTTCGCATGCAACTCACTGTAATGGTAATTCAATTTAACACGGTTAGCTACACAGCACAAAAGTGTTGCAAATTGTACCTCAGCAGCTTTAAGTCTGGGGCAAGTGACGCGACCACTTCAGCGCCGATGCTGTAACGCTGATGGAATCCCGATAAACGTGCTTATTGCTTACCAGTACTGAGTTTAAACGCGGAATTGTTTCGCGTAATGAATAAATCTACCAGAAAAGTAAAATGGTATCATTGTGCTTCGAATATCCGCTGGCTTTCTCACTAACGGTTTCCCAAGATATGCATCGTAAGAAACGGACGCAAACACCAATACAAGATTAGCAAAACAATAGGCAAACGAGAAAAAATCGGTGGCATAGCAATAACATCACTAGGCGAGTTGCATCCGTACCAGAATCCAGTCCTTAATGCGAGAGAGCATCTTTTCACTGAACAACGATTTGCGCAGACGTGTCAGCGGACCATCGTCTTCGACCGGCCGACAACGTAGGCGAGAATCACAATAGCCGCGATAATTGTCACATGACATGCCCGGATTCAAACGAATCTTGTGCTTTAAAAGAATATCGGCCAAGTCGCGATACTTCGCTTGCAGATCAGGACTCTGTGGGGGGGCAGGACAACGGACAGACAATAAGTACACTGACTGTGTAAAGATGAAATATAGAAAATTGGTGACCAGATGATCATAAGGTGGATGATCGAAATAACGAGTGCCAGTGTTCCCTAAATCCCATTCGAAAAGAATGTTCATATTGCGTAACCATTTGCTTCGTCACTTCTGCATAATGAAAGGTAATCGACTGAAAAAGCGGTACAATAAGGAGAGTTAAAAAGAAGAATTCGACTCTTTGATACGACATTGAACCTGCAGTGAAAAAACGGATCAAAAAGAAGTTCAAAATCTTATAAATTTGACCCTGCGTTATGAGATACAACTGGCTCTCGACCATTCGCCTAACAGTTAAAGCTTGAAGTGAGAATAACAAGCATGGAGGAAAACACAGCTCAACGACTGGCAGACAACGGACAACTGGTGCTTATCGACCGGTTACCGCTCATTGCAGAAGTCGTTGCGGGCGGGAGTCCTATTTTTTAATTAACAACGAGCATTAAGGACTGAAAACTCAAAATTCCCTTTAGGATATAAACAACCCGAGTCGATAATGACCGTACGAAAAAAGCACGCAAAATGTGTTCAGAGTGATGAAGGAAAGAAGAAGTGATGTTTGTGTTCTATCGCACGATCCACCGATAAGTTCCAAATGGACCGCCTCATGAACACAAAATCAGATTGATATCGCTTTCATCGATCAACAGTACTTCATGGAAATACTGCATAAATGGCGACGAAAGCGGGACATTGTAAAACAGCGTCGTAAACACTCCCAAATGGGAACTAAAATGACAAAAGTACCCTGATTTGGCTGATATAAAGTGGTTACAATTGGAAGAAAAGGTGGTAGGATATGAAGCAGACTAATCGAAAACAGGATAATCTGTCTCTATAGGTGGTGTAATCGCATGGACAAGTAAAATTTAAGCACGTTTTCACGTGTATCAGATCAGTAACTGACAGGTGGTGAGCAAAGAGCAATGGATGAGAGCACTAACCCATGTGTCAGAAGACACGCAGTAGCATATCTAACAAACTCTTCAAAACGAGAAATAAAATGAAAAAAAATAAATAATAGAAAGAAATAGTTCAATGAGTTATCTGTTGCGATCAAATACCAGAAAAAAGATAATCATAATAGAAATTGCATACAGGTTATCATAAGTCTCTTTGCGCATTTGTATCACCGAGCGATAATCGACCAAATCGAAAAGAGTGCCCAGTTTCTTTCTGGGTGATTGAGATAAGGAAAACGTTTTTTTACTAGTTTAACGCTCACTGAACGTTATTTTTGTCAGCACTGGAAAGGTATAAATACAGTAAAAGTGGTTTAAGTACAAAGAAAGTGAAGACTCTAAAGCCAGGGTGCAACGCAACCTCAGATGCTGGTCGTAGCACTCTAACCTGAGAGAGATTTCAAAGTCTAACTTTGCATACCACCAGTTCAACCCTGCTGAAAGTAAAAAAAATCTTCAAGTCTCTCTCTGATGGGTACAAACTATACGAAATCACTAGTGGATTGTGGTATGCGCAGAAAATGAAGACAGATGGTTTTCTCCAACAGTTTTCATCACGCTTCCAAAACGTAACATTGGACGTTAGAATCAAACAAGTAAGCGGCGATTCAAATAACTGGTCAAAATCACGGTACCATAAATAGTTCGGTCAACAATAAATAATGACGCATGTGTTCTTTTTGAACGATCAAACTTTTAATTACGATGAAACGGAAGACCACTGGGCAATGAAACCTTGAAATTAGGCCATTTCTATGCATCGCGACAAGATCTCAATTGTAAAATCGTTAAAAATGAGAAAAGAATCAAAGCGTGTATAATACCGAGGCAATTAAGCAACAGAAATGAATATACGATCGACAATTTACGATTTGAATAAAACTTTCCAGTCGAAATAATATGAAATAAAACCCGAAAAGGATTGCAAATTGAAGTCAAACTATCTGGATGAAAGAGAAAAAAATCAGATTACATTTTGAGGTCAGAATGATTTAGACCAAAACAGACACCTGGTCGATTGCAAACTAAGGCATGCAATAGTACGTATGCCGGTGAGCGATGGACTTACATTCTTCAAGTTGTATGCACTCACGCACTCTGATTCCGGTTGATCCTGGCGTCTGCAAGCAATGTGACACATGGATTCCTTCGAGACTTTATCCGATCGTTCGACGAAGCATTCGGTCCACCCTGGAACTAGCTCACAAAGGGAACCGATACACTGACCATTTTTGCATGTGCGATGGCCGTTCTGGTAGAAGTGAAACAGGTGTGAATGGAATTCGATAGGAATGTGTGCGAACAAAAAAGCCGAGTTATTCGTAACTATTTGCGCACAAACGCCAAACAAGTGTACACCAAATTCCGTCAACAATGAATATCGATCGCGTAGCTTAGTAGAATAAACGGTCAAAGGCGGGCAAGTTTGCACACTAGCAAACGGTAAGGTGGACCCAAGTGTACGGGAACAAGGAAACGTTCCCAACTAGCTGGAAGCGCCCTTACCACGGACAGGAATACGAGTGATGGAGTCATGGTATAAATACAGCCAAAATTAAAGCGACATACCAAACTATCATATCCGCTATGACGAAGCAGAAGCAAACCCGATTTCTCCTGAATTGACACAATACCAAACAAGTAATTTAAATGACTGGTGATATCTATGATGCTTTCACTCTCATAAACGTGCTAATTGATATGAATACCATGCTGACTTGGATGATGACGGTGACGTCGTGCACGACAACAACACACGAACCAATGCGTTTACAAGAAGATGGTCAGTAATGAAAGCACAAGCCTGATCCAGGCAAAGTGCCGCACAGTCAGAGACTGCACGTGGGCGACATTACTGTCAGGTTGCCCAGGCCTAGACAGTAAAACAGTGACGAATGCCAAAGTCGAACAAGACAACATAGTTGTTAGGTCGTATGATGCAATGGGTGGTGGAATTGAAAATATTATTCACGTAGACCATGGACCCGAGTGGGAATTAAAGCGAGCGATCCTTATTTCGTCATACAGACGGTAGATTTGGAACCTGCTCAGGGAAAATACGCTGCAGGCGGAAAACAAAGTGACGTGAATGAATACTTTACGGCCTGAACTAGAATGTTCGCAACTGTGGATAGTTTATGTCATCATGTTTTTTTCGTAGCTAGTTATATGTTCGGAGAGTCAATACTGCAGTCCTCAAACAATCAGATGTAGCCTAGAATATCCTCACAATGATCAGTCAACTAAGAGGACTTTGGTTATCTTGTAATATCGTAATCTGGAAATGAGTAAACACTGGGTGATCGAGTGGTAAGATTCAAGAGACTGTGAAGAGACTCATATATCGTGCTAATGAACACCGTTTAATGGTACTAAAAAGACGCGTCTGTTGGGGTTTCTGAACAGATTTAAAACGCGTAACACAAGAGTAGCTGAAATTAGAATTTTGTGTGAAACAGAGACGGGCAAAAGGTCATCATTTCGAACAAGCCGTAATGGAAAGGCTAAAACAAATCACGTCCACGCTGTTTCGAAATCAGATGGCACTACGACAGATGTTAACAGCGCTCAACAGAGCAAGACTATCATGGGCACTTTATAAGACTGTGATACTGATAACGGAAACGATTTGACATAAAAGACGTAGTCAGAGTCAATATAAACGATGTAAACACAGGAAATAACAGCAACTAACCGTATCACAGAGTAATCATTAGCAGAACAATGAGATAGATAAAGCGGAGGTGTAGTTGGTAATAAGGTGCAAGTCAGGTCAATAAAATTCAATCGAGGTAAATGGTACAAACTTGTTGATAAAGGAATGTGTAAGTACGATGGAACGGTGAACGTAGTATCGATCACACAAAAATACAATCGCACGCATAATTGTGGGTAAGGGTGTGCGGTCCTTTGTCCAGCACAAATAACACCGCACAAAATCAATTGCAAGCGGTAAGTGTCGGTAATCGGGAACACGTTGCTGCTACAAACGTTTTCGCAATTTCACAACCGGACAGCATCGCAAGCCACTTGCAGCCTGCACGGTGCCTTGTCTGATTCCAGGAAAACATGTTATGATAAACGGTCGTGAAAGCCGCAATGAAACTGTCGTACTGATGCTGCTCTACTCGTTCACAAAACTTGAATGAATGCGTTGTTCTTTCGAAATGAGCCCATGCTTTTCCCTTTAATAGATTCCTTACTTTGTTCAAGTCCCCCCTTTCACGTCTATTTAGGATATTATCGCGACATGGTTGTACTAGCGTCAAGCACTCGGTACTTGGTACGGCTATTATAACGATGATGATGATGATGGTGATATGGTTCAGTATTCTGTACCGGGAAAAGAGTACGATATCGGTGCTTTCCATAATCAGAATGAAACTTATTAAATCAGGAGCAGCTGATTTTCAATCTATTCATTGAATCGTATGGACGTGATATACGCTTAAGCTGGTAGCAGCGGACTAATCGAATACATCAGTATGTATATGTCAAAAACTTAGTTGTCGTTGACCCACCAAATTAGCTTAGACATTGTTCGATGCAAACAAAAGAGATACACCTTCTCTGTGATTGTCCCAATTACTCCAACGCATCAAGAGTTACCCAAATAAATTGTAACACATTGTTGGCGATAAAATGGTACTTTAAAGTTATTTACAATAGTTTTACATTCTATTTCGAAGCAATCTAGTAATTTGTCCGTTGACTTAAAGATACAGCGAGACCTATTACAAACGACAACACAACACACCGACCCCATCAGAACATTCGAAACAACAGCTATCATATTACACATGTGCGCAACATAACTGAATCGTTATTTTTGTTGTTGATCTCCTTCGATCGATGACTACAATGACGATTTAATGCGCCACCGTGACTAAAGAGTTTGATTTGAGAGGAGCAACCTCTCTCGCAGTGCCTACATCGATAGTCAGTACCCAGCCGATCAGCAGCATTTGTAAGTTGTCGGTGTGACCTGTGTTGAGCAGTATCTGACATTACCAAGTTTGGGTATGTCGCTTTACATAGTGCCTCTTACGCGAGCAGTCCAAATCGTACAGCATGATTATTGTTTATTCAACTGCTTTGATAAGCTTTGCAATAAATATGCGTTTCATCTTCAGGCCAGAAAACTTAAACGGGAATAATAAACATCACATCTCGCTACGGGTTTAATTATCCATTGATTTAGAAATTATTGCACAAATGTTGTTAGGTTGTTCGCTTATGACACGTTGCCAAGCAGAATAAATACAAAGTGGAGGAGACGCGGAAAGAGGTTTGTGAGCCTTGCTAGTAGTTTGTACTATTCATTTCTGTGCTGTCGTGCGCAACAGGAAACGCAACGTAGTTTCTCATGCAGTTAAGGAACATTTTTCTGCTAAAATGTCATGCATTAACACAGAAATGGATAATAGCAGCGCTATCCACTATGCGCTTTTTGGTATGAACAGATAAATGAGGCACAAAGGTACACAAACCATTGCAGCATGATAGGATCTAGACTCAGCAGCAGCCTGGATAACGTCCCATTATGTACACACGCAGTTCAATTGTCGACACGGAAGTGCCTTTAAAAGCGATCCACCCAATTTTAGCAATAAAAAGTACCTAAAAATATTTGATCAATCACACGCAAAGCATGTGATGTGCATTTACCTGACACAATTCTCCGTCCTTTTTGGGAATCGGTGCTGGGCATTCTGCACCGGATCCATCACAGTAGGTGTCCATGTGGCATTCACCAGCAGCCATACACAAATGAGAACGGTCACGGTATTGACAATCTGCGGAGCAGCATTGGCCTTTGGTAGGCGAACAGCGAACCTGGAATAACGTTACAACGTATACAATCAATATTAGTAATGAGGTCAATCACAAATCACCAGCATTCATTATTCCCGTCGACCATCAGTGTGTTGTCACTACAATATATGATCCAGGGAAAGGCGATGGTTAATCATGCATCTAAAACTACAATGCGTGTTTAGGAAGCAGTGGTTGTGTGGAACGTAATACCTGCGAGTAAGAATGGTCGCAAAATATATTGGCCAAATATGCTGTCATTCAGTACTGGAAGAGCGATCGACCGTTTACGTGCAACAGATGAAATTGAAGCGGTCTAGCCATGCTGGCTCAAACCCAAACTTGGCTTGATTACTGGTTTGTGCTGACTGACCGAACGAAATCAAACACTAAATTATATAGCACAAGAAATTTCCAAGGTATGCGGATCTGATCGCACTGTCTCTACCTGATGAGAACAAATAGCACGAAGCCGATCGTAGTGTGTGCGTATATGATGGGAATGCATGGTTATTGGGTGGGTAAAAATACAAACACAAATACAAAAGAGAAAAAGTTAGAGAATTACTTTGAAATCAGAGCACATCAACAAACTAGGCCACCTGTTAACAAAACGAAGTAAATTAGGCAAATAGGAAAACTACGAACCTCTTTGGTAATCTGGCCAACGGTGATGCGGTCTTTCAATTTGCACTTGTTCGTAGAAGATGCTGGATGACAACATTGATCTTTGCACTCTTGCGCATCAATCCCACAATCACATTGCTCGCCTTTTTCGACCACATGATTGCCACAAAATGGAGCGTCGGACGAAATGAAGCAGTTGCGACTGGACTACGTTTGAAAAAGGCAAAGAGAACGAGATGAGGAGTAGACAGCGCAGCGGCTAACAGCGACTTAGGCCAATGCTTTTTAAAATAATTGTAAGCAAGAATGTGATGTGATGTGAAAGCACAAGCCTGATCCAGGCAAGGTGCTGCACAGTCAGAGACTGCACGTGGGCTAAGATACTGTCAGATTGCCCAGGCCTAGACAGATATGACAAAATAGAAAAAAAACAGAAACGGTAGTGAGAATCCAACGTATTATAGCATGGAGCTCACTACCGGTGGCCAATCAATTTAGCACGATGTTAGCCGCACAGCACAGAAATACTGCACGATTGCACATCCGTGCAGAATGCAAGAATGCATTTGCTTGTGTGGAAAAAATAAAAGTTTGGCAGCAGATACAGGGGTAACTCCAAATGGCAATGGTGCAACAGAGACATCGCTTGAATTGCATTCTTAAGCTACTTCTTGATATCGTCTCACATGTATGTATGCACTTATCGAGAAACCTGCGTAAAATAAACTGGTAGAGCAACGAAAATTATTTAAGGAAGAATTATGATTGATACAAGCAACGCCGTTAACGACACACCAAATGTTCAAGAACGGTGTCGTTGACCTTGAAAATAATACATAAAACTCAGTTGCGAGAGTGAAAATTCATAGCCAACACACAACGCCTGGGCCACCCGGTGAAGACGGAGTAATTAAAAAAGCGATGTTGACAAATCTATTCACGTTGACACCGATTGAAGCATGGTAACCAAAATCAAATAATTCGAAACAACTACTGCGCAATATGCCAAGATCGTTTGGTTCGATGCCGCGCTTACGAACATGTGTATAAGTCATCTCTTGATATTAACATATCACTAAATCCCCTGGGTAACGTCGAACGATTGAAGTAAAAGTTTCGTGGCATCGATAAAAAGTGCGATTTCGAACAGATATTGATGCAAAGCACAATAGAGAACCGGTGAAGTGGATGAGAATACTCCGTAAATCATCAGTGCCCAAGAATTGTGTTAATTATAATTGTAATTCAATTAATCAGACATTGCATTAAATAAAAACCTACGCTAAAAACGGAATCCAGATTGCGTGCGATAGAATCTTTTGAACAAGGAGAGAATTTATAGTTGTTTTCACGAATTCCATCCGTTGAGGTCGGGTGCATGACGTAGGAACCACCTTTGGAGAAAGTTGGTAAGAAGCAGTTGTATTGAGGCTGTTGGTCATCATCGTGTCGCGCGCCGAAACTGTGCCCCATCTCATGTAGTAACGTGAGTTTCGAAATCAACGGGGCAACCTAAACGATGACAAAGAATGCATTGCTGACTCGCGGAAACAAACGAAGAATTAAACGCAGACGAAGACTTTGAGTAAGATAAAATTCAGTCAAAACTCGAGCGGCTTTGTTTATAGGATAGAACGTTTCGATTTCACGCGACCCATGTTGGTCAATTCTGATATTGTTTTATACTAACACTTCAATTAGCCCGGACTTCCAGTTGGCTGCAACTTATGAACTAATAAAACCCGATTATGAATAATGCAAATTCTGTACCCGACCAACCCGCGGGGGTGATGGTGAACAGGCAGACGGAAACTATAGCAAACCCAAGAACACTAATTACATGTCACTGTGTGAGAAATTTTGCTAATACTGTCATCTAGCTTGATGATGAAACATCAAACCACACTTACGCAATCTCGCTAAACACCATTCGAACAATTGGACAATAAAAAATTAAATCGTCACTGCCAAAGTGATGCTGGATCGCGGTAAAAAGCCACCAGAAGTAATCCTGGTGGAAATGTGTAACAGCACTAGCTGGTGATGCGTTGCGCTCTGGTTTGGAGCCCAAATACATCAATCTAGTTTTTAAAAAAAACGGCAGTGAGAATTGTGTTTCGAATTACGAATGCCGAAGTGTATTCTAAAGCTCGTCTACAGAGCATATTCATCCTACTACGACAACACCGCCTACGCTGGCTAGGTTGTGTAGAGAATGGAAAATAGTTGGTTTCCAAAATATCTACTCCATGGAGAGATGAAACCAGGATGCCGACCTTTGGGCAGCCTGCACTTGCGGAACAAGGACTTTTCCAAAAGAGGTAAGAAAGCTAATATATTGTGGAGCGCACATTCCCATCCCTTACATAACATAACTGGTTTCTGGCTGTTTCACGTCATATGAAAATATTGCTCTCGGCTACTGAGCATAGATCACACCGACATGTGCTCGATCGGTTGAGTATTACTTATCGCTGAGAGCACGGCGGGAGAGATTGTTCTTCCCGAATCTGATTATCTAGTAATTTGAAAGGCTGCGGACCATGAATTAACATGTGCATGTGATGTACATTCATGGTCTACATCGACACAAGAAGGCCACCGACAATAAGTGTGCAGTCGAGTTACAGATGTTGAAGATATCACACTTTAGATGGTTAGATGCAACAAACGCTGATAAAAACCTTGACGAATGATGAAGGGTTGAGTTGGTAGCCGATAAATTAGCTAAAGGGACGAGAAATTGAATAGCGTGATTTTTTCGGTTTAAAGACAGCTTTCATGTATTTCTTTAATTACTATACAAATGTAAGAACAACACACTTACCGAGAATCCGTGGTTTAAGAGGGTGATGAAGCCGGTATTCTTACTTCTTTTATCATAACCGTGGCAAATTCCACCCAATTCATTGGGCGCACCAACAAAGGCGTAGCCCAGAACACCGCCCGCAAGATCACGATTGGTGAACAGATAGGATAGGCAAAACTCGTCATAATCACCGTAGCTATGAAGACCGAGGAGGCTATTGGCATCGATGTTGGAAGAACAAAATGGATTGTCCTCTGCATAACTGCCAGTTTTCAGTGGCTGTTTCGGACCGGTTCGGGGTGACTCCTTGCAATTCTGATCTGTTATATTGATCTGAATTCCATCCAAACGGAAGCCGATTCCCGTGTACTTTATTTTTTGCTGAAAAGGATTAAACAAACGGAGTATGCACTAGGGGTTAAAGTAAGCGGCATGCTCACAAATCGTCTTCTTGAGTTGGTAGAATGAAATCTGTTTTATTCTAACGTGCGAGTCGGTCATTAAAGGTATTAGGCCAAGAATAATTACCTGTTGAGTGTATTCCAGGTGTCAGCACTCAGTCAGCTACATATTCTGTTGCGTTCAAGTCCCGAAGATTTCTATCTATTTAAACCTTTCATTGTGTCACGATTGTACAGCATTCCGCATACACGCATCGATATCATGCTGTAGTTGTTTATGATGACGAGTGCATCGTGACGGAAAAGAAAAAAGAAATGCTGGAAGCTGTCGCACGCAGTTACGTTCAGATCCAGCTATGAAAACTGGCGCTGAGACTAGATCTGCTGGCGCTGAGACTGGACCTTGACGTGGTGCAGCGGCTTGCGTGCCTCGATGATCCATTGAGCTATACTGGGTGATGGCATCTTCAGAGTTACTCATACCAGGTTGGTCAATGGTGAGAGGCCAGACAAACAAAGTCTCCTTGTTCCTTGTGGACATTGTATACCAGGAGAAGCGTATGAATCCGCAAGGATCACCGGCTCGACTGGTTTGGGATGATGTCGGGAGTCCCTGTTTGGTCTCTACCTCGCGAATGGCTTGTGAACTGTCTCTACAGTATCCGGTCCCGATAGGTGCGATCCTTAATCTCGCTCCGCTGCCTTGCGGGTTAGGCTTTCGGGCCAAAGGCTTGAGGTGGGAGTCTTCAAGATCAACTCCTTTACTTCGGCCTGGGCAACCGGGTAGTATCACGCCCACACCCAAAAGGGTGGCACTTTTCATTTTTAAATGATTGTGTAAATATATATATATATATATATATATATATATATATATATATATATAACTCAAATTGAACATTTCAAAATATTGCTCCTACATGAAGGAAAAGCATTCCTTCTCAACCCTGAGTTGCATTACAACCCTGCATTGTATTACAACTCGTATTTGACAGCTTACTACTTGTCATATGCTTGCGATGAGGAAACTAATGTACGTGTTCATTGGGCAAGGCATTAACTGTATGGCAGTTCAAGTAAGTGGTAAGACAGTCTGGAATCGTCGTACACAAGCTTCGCAGCCATTTTTAATAGGTTATAATATCAAACGTTTGTGATTAAAGCTACCATGAATTTTGATTATAACTGACTGAAAATGGCTATTAGAATCTAACACATCAGCATAGCCTCAGTGGTAATTATAAAGTTGTTACTATAACCTAGACGGTGTAGTAGGATGTTGAGGTTCTGGTATTGCTATATATGTATATAATCGGTGGTATGCTAGTGCAAGTGCACGGATGTGCAATCGTACAGTACTTTTGTGCTGTACGGCTAACACCGTGCTAAATTTATTGGCCACCGGTAGTGAGTTGCATGCTGAAACAGGCTGGAGTCTCACTACCATCTCTATTTTCATTCAAATATCTGTCTAGGCCTGGGCAACCTGACATTATTTTTGCCCACGTGCAGTCTCTGACTGTGCAGCACTTTGCCTTGATCAGGCTTGTGCTTTCATACCATCATATCATGCTGGTGCAATCAAATGCGCCATTTCAATCAAAGATACACACAATGTGCAACTGTGTATGCTGTTGAGTAGGACATGAATGGAAAAATTGTCATATGTAATGGATTACCGATATTCGGATCGCGTTACATTAATTAGTTTCATCTAAGCATGGGTGATAGAAAGCCTTTTGCCATAAACGGTTAGCGTTTAAGATGTTTGTTTAACACAGGAAACTTTTAGGATACAATTAAGTTAACGTATTTTAGCACCACCATTAGGAATAATCGGAACACGCAAAATATAGTGAGAAAGAGGTAACAAGAGGCATAAGATTTCCTAAGCCCTGTAGTTTCCTACAAGACGTGAACATCAGCGATAATTTGAGCTCAGCAACCACCGGGCTACATGTAGGTAGCCAAGGAAACACGTATGGCGCTATAGCACAGACGGAAATTGGACTCAGTGTTAATGCTTAGTCATTGTCGGGTGTGGAATAATTACCAATGTTGCAAGGAAAGCTACGGTAAATTAGGCACACGCTAAAGAAGTCGATGAACCTCGACGATCCTACAGTCTGAGGACAAGTTGAACAAGCACGCTTCGAAACAGAGCAACGTATCATCATCATCCTAATTGACAGCATTACACCGATATGGTATGGTATGAAAGCACAAGCCTGATCCAGACAAAGTGCCGCACAGTCAGAAACTGCACGTGGGCTAAGATACTGTCAAGTTGCCCAGGTGACAAGTACCAAGTTCTTAACTGTAATATAACCATGACATAGTAAAAAAAAGATATGGGGAAGGATGGGATTTAAAACGCGACTGAAAATTTAAAAGGTTAGACACAGCCACATTGGGATGAGATGCCAACACCTCTAATCAAACATGCATTCAAGAAAGTGTTGTGAACGAGTAGAGAGTTATCAACATGACAGCTTCCTTGCGGCTTTCACTGTTACGTATCATAGCAAGCTTTCCTCGCCACTTCACTTGACAAAGTTCTGGTTATATATGCAATAATGAAAGTTATCAACATGACCTAACACACAGGCCACGGTATATACTTGAATGCCACTCAATATCAGTTTGCAGAAAAAGAAAGTGTAGCACGGTTTGGACTGTGCGTTTAACAGTTGTACATCCACTTTAGTTATGCTTGAAGGCCATACATTGAAATATGGTTAGTCATAGATTTTTATTGATTATATCTAAGCAAAGCATTGTTTTCAAAATTTAAACTTTCATTACAATGCAAAAATATAATTACATAAACGCGACAGAGAGTGAGACAAACGATCTGTAAAAATGTAAACATCGTTCCACATTGAATGAAACAAGTTGGAAGTCAGCGTAATGAAATGCTAGACGAGTATCGAGACTGCCAACATTCGCGCGGTGAATAAAAAGTTGTCTGGTATCCTAGAGTGCATCATAATAGCGAAATAGTACGAAAGGAATGAGGCCAAGATGTCAGCTGTGAATGCATGTAACATGTCCTCGTTATCGGACAGAACACGTTGAATACAGCTGTAAAAATTAATATAGCTTCGCTGTTCTACCCTTCGAGACATACTGTGAATTCGAAGGTGCAGTGTGAAGCAAATATTGCAGTAACGACCACATTAGTCAAAATGCAAAAGTAGATGCTAATCCGGGAACTTTAAGGTAATATGACTGGTATATGACTGAATGGAATGAACAGAAATTCTGTACTCGTTTTGTTAAAGAACACACACCGAATGATCCGTGAACTCGGTGCCTATGAAGATATCTTTGACGAACTCCATATGTGCTGAGAACATCGAGCCAATTTCTTTAAGAGCAGCTTCGCGATCATTATTAATGTGCGGCATTTTAATGACATGATCCCAAACCGTCGTGTCGGAACGCAGGAATATATTGCAGACCCTGTTCGTGGGTGCTTGACGGGCAGCTTCTCTTATACCGATCCTGGAGGCATCGTATTGCGCTTGATTGAGGGAATATTTGGGTGGAAATGAACGTACATTGACTGAACGCTTTGAACGCCATACTGCAAACGCAAAGGAAGCGAACGTTACAAGACCATATGTATGTCATAGAAAATCGCAAAAAGGAAGAATAAATACGAATGAGCTGGAGCCAACTATATTTTACGGAATAAGAATAGCGACACTGTAGAATTGCCAAGAGTGGATTAACGAATTGCCGGAACTGAATGACGTGCTGGCAATGGTAAAAACCTTTCAACTTCTCCATTACCACACATTACGTATCCTTATCGGGGTTCTATTTTCTTTCTCATATCTCTCTAGGCCTGGGCAACTTGACAGTACCTTATCCGACGTGCAGTTTATGACGGTACGGCAATTTGCCTGCATCAGACTTGTACATTCATACCATACCATACAATACCGTGGTGAAGTCAACAGAAACGAAAGGCCTTGCGATTTAAAAAGGTAGGTTAGCTAGTTAGAAATATTTTCCTATTTTGCTGGTAGAACCTTTTGGAGATAGTATTGTGATGAAAATTAAAAGACATCATCGATATAGTGAGGTTGTTCATTGTGAAGGGAGGAAGCTCCCTTCGGTGATATCATTCAGCATGATTACAGCGGATAAGGATTAACGAACATCACGCCTAATACGCACATGGTTACGTAAGCAGTGTGTCAGCAGACGCTGACCTGTGCAATTAATAAATAATTAGGGATGAACACAGAAATTAGGAGGTGTGATCAATTATCTTGATCTCCCCCGTCTAGCTTAGAGAACTCAGGATTGGTCAAGAGAATGCCATTTAAACCTGAAGACTGTTCGTACCGACACCCTTGGTCTGACGAAGCTTCTGTGTTCAGAAGCGAAACGTTACCAAAAACTTACTATAACCGATTCGTTGCAAACTCTATTTTCATGATTATGGACTCCCGATCGGTCTCGAATATTTTCAAATACTTTGATGATTACAAACCGTTTTCAAAATAAAAATTCACGTACAAATCTGAATAATTTTTGTCTACCTATGACCGTAAAATGACTATCTAGTTGAATATACTAAGCAACGCACAGGGAAAAAAACACGTTGAGCCGGTGGTGGTGTGTAAGGGATGAGTTTGCGAACACCACAATACATTGGCCTTTTATAAGCGCCTCGAGCGCTTGGCCAGAAATCACTTTGTGATTCTGTATTCGAACAATGTGGTTTTGTAAGAACCCTATATAAAAGTGGCATAAAAGTACAACTTTGTTACCACTGTTTCGAAGGCTCCACTGACACCTGATCTTACTGTGCCAACTGATGACGACAACAGGCCGGAAAACGCGGTAGTGGCGTGAGGGATGGAAATTTGAGCACCACCATTATGTTCTATATAATGGTATATTTGAACAATGCGTGATTACAGAGATAGTGCCGTTAAGACATAAGACAAGGTGAGGAGTGGTACAAAAGCACGAGGAGGGGGGGTCGGGTTTACAAGAGCGCGTTGGTCATCGCATCGTTGAACAGCCATCTAGGAGGTAGGCCATGATACTCTACACACGGTGCCTACACCGAAGTAGGGGACATTTCGTTTAGGGGGTCCCACCCCGAGCCTTTACCGACAAGGCAGTGGAGCGAGAGAGGTTCGCACCTATTGGTGGCCGGTGACCGACGAAGCGGTTCATACGCCCTTTTCTGGGAATTTCCAGTTCGGAGCCCGATAACCCCGTTGATTGGTTGGTGACTTCAGTTTTTGCCTGTGCACCATACAATGTCCTTGGATAGGACAAGGGGCAGTGACTTTTGGAGCGGCGAGTCACATCCGCCGCGTCGTGATGTCATCATTGGATTTTTGTGGCTTTTATAGGGAGAACGCTTGCCAGGCGAAAACCCACCACAACTTAGTACACCACGCCGAACCTTTAGCTGAGGCTCGCGAGAAACGAAGCCAACCAGCTGGCACCACGTGGATGACTATGTCGGCTAGCACCCGAATACCTACGTCGAGCTAAATTTCCAGAGGATTACGAGGCGCATGGGCTGAGATACGTGCAGTCTCTGACTGTGTGGCACTTTGCCTGGATCAGGCTTGTGTTTTCACACACACATCACACTGACCCACAAGGCAGCGGGTTAGGTTGAGACCGTGTTCACCTGACCTCTATCCAAAGGCTTTGGTCGAGAACCCTAATTGTTCTCCTGTCTAGGCATGGGCGACCTGGCAGTATCCCAGCCCGCATACAAGTATGGCAGTTAAGCATTCAGTACGTGCTACTGATGTAATGCTGTCTTTGATGATGATGCTTACCAGGTTATTATCATTATACATGACAATTTCAATAATTTAGGAGTTGTTTAATGAATCCGAGCATGAGGAAGCACGATAATAAGCGTTTATGGATGGCTCACGTTTAGATGGGTGATTCGCAGTAGTTTGTGCGTGTCCAGAATCCGTCTCTTCAAATTTCGGGGCATAAACTCCGCAAAATGAAGACTTTCCATGAGATGCGTCCGAATACGATTCAGAAAATTTCATATACGGAGCTAATTTAACCGCATGATCGTGATAAGCGATTGAGTGGAAAGATTTGAGTTCATCAAAGTACCTTCCAGCTGGTTCAATGTGGAACGAATTTGAATCGAATTTGCTCAACCTGATGGAACCATGGAAAACTCCATTATTCACTGCTCCATGAACAGCGCTGCCAGGGTAACCGTCTACAAAGCCGCGATAAAGGTGATCAAAAAGTTTGGAACCATCTGCGAGAGGATCATCCCCAACAATGATATTCGATGAAGAAGAAATAAAATCTTCTTTGGGGAGTAGTATTAAAGTGACATTCATTCCAAGAACATTGAGTGGAAAACGGATAGGGGGTGTTGGAAAGTTAGTTGTTTCGACACTACGACGAACACGAAAGTGAGCATGCTTGATCGCGTCTGTTGAATAGTTTAGTTGTTCATAATGGCTGAACAATCTGTCCAAAGGGGAGCTGTATATCAAGTGCAATGCAGATATAAGAAAAACAACTGAAAACTTCGCCATGCCGTTTCAGTAAGCAGAGTTGTAATGACTAAAGGCACGCGACGTCCTGTAGATCTGAAATATAAATGACAGGCATGAACAACGCTAAGCATGCCTGCACTTGGGAATTGAAGATGTGATAAAATTGACAACTAATCTTTAAAACGAAGAATGATTTCCTGTCATACACATCCCTCGTTTTAATAAAAAGTATATATATATATATATATATATTTCTGTTGAGGAAATATTATTTTCCTCAAAAACGAAACGAAACACTGAAACAGCTATTTGGAGACATTACTGTTTAACACGCGTTATCGATACCTAAAACTGGTTATGCAGGAACCCGACGATTTCTTAACTCACATGGGCATTGTTAACACAGAGTGCGAGCGGTTTAAGCTTCGTTCACTAGCGGATGATCAATATAAATCGTTAATATTTATATGCAGTCTCCAGTCTTCCAGTTTCACAGATATTAGGACCCGGCTCCTCAATCGATTGGAACAGGACCCTTCACTCACGCTCCAAGCCATTGGTGACGAGTATATTCGATCGGTAAATATCCATCGGGATTCGGCTATGGTCCAATATGGGGACCATGACAAACTTGCAGTCAAACTCCAACCCGAATCAACCTGGTTCACAGAAACCAACTTCATCTTCGCCAGGATCAAAGAATCCTCCTTCTGAATGTTGGCTATGCGACGCATGGGATTTCGTCAAATTCTGCCCGTTCAAGCAACACCGATGTCAACGATTTAACATTGTTGGTTACAAGGATGGTCTCTGTCAACAAAGTATTGATTGCTCGAAGCCTTCACACAAGCCTTCGAAGAAGTCTCTCAGTCTTTTGGCTACGTTCCGAGTCAACGCAGCCGATCAGAGAAAATTCGTAATGGTCCAAATCAACGGTCAATCTGTTCGATTGCAGTTGGACACTGCATTGGGCATTACGATCATTTCTCCGAAACGCTGGCGGAAACTTGGCTTCCAAGAACTCAAACCTACGACGCAGAACTCCAGCAGTGTCTGTGGAGGTTCCGTATAGCTGCAATGCCAAATCTCATTCGGAAGCTCAACGGTCGTAGGCACGTGTTACGTATCTAATTCACAACTGTTTGGCTTCGATTGATTCGATCTTCTCGATTTGGCTCGCCCTCCGATCAGTGAAATTTGCAATCAGGTACAAGCAACCGAAACACTCCAGAAAAAGCGAGACGAGATAATGCTTGAACATGCAACCGTGTTCACAAATGAATTCGGAAAATGTAACAAAGCGCAAGCTAGTCTCCATCACAAGAATAACGCAAAGCCGGTTAACATCAAACATGTTACTGACGCACTACGACACCAAGCTGCCGATCGTCGTGGCAGCCGATGCATTTGGATATGGTGTGGGTGCTGTAGTTCTTCACAGGTTTCCCGATGGAAACGAGAAGGCGATCGTGCATGCTTCACGATCATTGACTCCAGCCGAACGCAACTATGGTCAAATCGAAAAAGAAGCATTAGCTCTCATCTTCGCGGTCAAACGATTCCATAAGTTGATCTATGGCCATCACTTTACGTTGCTAACCGACCACAAGCCTTTGATTTCGATATTCAGGCTCGAAAAAGGTATACCGGGACATTCTGCAAACCGGTTACAAAGATGGTCTCTCACACTATTGGGATACGATTTCGATATACAATATCGCCGTTCTGAAGATTTTGGTCAAGCGGGCGCGCTGTCCCACTTAATCCCGCGTATGATCAACCAGACGAGGATACAGTGATTGCATGTGTCTCCATCGAGCAAAGTATGCAGTGACAATTTGACGACGCCGTGCGGGATTGCCTGTCAAAGCTGAGGACATTAAGCGATGTACGCACCCAGATGAAAGTTTGCTGCAAGCAATCGCCTATACTCACTGTGGTTGCCCGGAATTTACAGCTGCTGTGGAACTCTCGCAATTCTATTATTGACGAGTGTCTAATGTTCAATGATCGCGTTCTGTGCCAACGAATCTACGCAATCGTGTCCTTCGATAATTCCACAATAGGCACCCATGCGTTCAACTCATGAAGACAATCGCTCGCAGTTTTCGCTTATTGGTCTGGTATGAAAGCAGATATTGATCTATTCCTCAAGTTATGTCGTCAATGTCAGCAGGCAGCCAAGATGCCTAGCCGTGTACTAATTGCACCATGGCCTACACCAGAAAAATCGTGGCAAAGAATTCATGTATATGTCGCTGGTCCAAGTCAACTAAACTGCCGCTCAATCAGAATCAACAGTCATGCTTCGAACCAGGTACTGCCGTCCACGTACGAGACTACAGAACATCAAGTTCACCTTGGATCGATGGTAACAACATCCGTCGCAGAGGCAGTGTGATGTTCGACGTCAAAGTTGGAAAAGATGTCATGACACGACACAGAAATCGGTTACGTCTGAGATCCGCCACCTCCGATACGATCGTCGAGATCGGGATACCACAGGACATACTGTATGAAACATTCAGCCTTCCAACACCAGGTGAATCTATCACGACCGAAATACCGGCTGACCGAAGTCTACAATCACGTCGCTGGACAACCAGAAAAAGCAAACCCGTGAAACCGTTGGAGGTCAATCCACGCAAGTCCCGGAATTGAGAATCTCGAAAGGGGAGGTGTTGAGGAAATATTATTATTTTCCTCAAAAACTCATTATAACATTTAAAACCCTTTAATTTATGATTATCGATTCTCATTGGTCCATTTGTCGGCCTTATTGTGTTTAGCTAGCAACAGTGTATAAATACAGACGAGCCACAGACTGTATGTATGTATGAAACCACAAGCCAGATCCAGGCAAAGTGCCGCACAGTCGCAGACTGCACGTGGGCTAAGATACTGTCAGGTTGCCCAGGCCTAGACAGATATGAGAAAGAAAATAGAATAGAAATGGTAGTGTACCAGAAGGATGTACTACGACCCGCACGATTTACACGCATGAAGTTTTTACATATTTTGAACTATGGAATTTTCGCTGCGTCGGTCGGAGAAAATTCAAACGCACACCAAAACAGCAGGCTAATGGCCTGCCTAAAGGGTCTGCCTTTGTTCTTGCTACGCGTAGTATTGGGCTTAGTTAGACAATAGTGACTAATAACATAAAGGTTTTTAGTGCTAAGCATTTTGGTAATTATTACTTGGGTTCTACTCTGGTATGGTATATGGTATGAAAGCACAAGCCTGATCCAGGCACAGTGCCGCACAGTCTACTCTGGTAATATATAACAATTTCAGTCAGCTACTGAACCGTCAGCTATCGGTACAGTAATAACTGGCCCGGTACAGAGATGCGGCTACCCGGTTAATTTCGATACCCAATCAGAGTACGAGATCTCAAGTGTTTTGCGACGAATGAAGAACGGTAAATCGCCAGGTGAGGTTGGAATTTCCGTTGAACTTGTTAAAGCCTGTGCTGACGCATTATTATCTTCACTGCACAGTGTCAGTATCACAGGTCGATGTGTGTAATGTGAAAGCACAAGCCTGATCCAGGCAAAGTGCCGCACAGTCAGAGACTGCACGTGGGCTGAGATACTGTCAGGTTGCCCAGGCCTAGACAGATATGACAAAACAGAAAGAAAATAGAAATGGTAGTGAGACTCCAGCGTATTTCAGCATGGAGCTCACAACCGCTAGCCACTCAATTTAGCACGATGTTAGCCGCACCGCACAGAAATACTGCACGATTGCACATCCGTGCAGGGCGATAGTCGACCGAGTGCTCATATTCTGTTGGAGATGTGCTTGAAAACACCCGCCACGACCATGATTGATTCGTAAGGAGCACAGGCGTGTGTACCTGTGAATGTAAGATGGGAGAGGTCTCATCACTGAAGGGTGAGAGAGTTAATGCATTTTGCATGTTTAATCGAATGAAAAGACGTTCATAATTGCCTCCAAATTCTGGTCATGTGTGAGCTGCGAAGTTCCACACACTGTAACATTGTCAATGTACGCATAAGTAGCTTTATGGTTCTCTAGTTGGATTGTGTGATCGATGGTGCGTTGGAAACAGGCGACTCCGTTTGTAACGCCAAAAGTTATGCGACAGAATTGGTATAGTCGACCACCAGCCACGAAAGCAGTGTAACGTTTATCATTTTCTTGAATTTGAACTTGATGATAGGCGCTCTTAAGATCTAGTGTGCTATAGACCTCGTAGCGAGCTATTTCCTCAACGATTCTATTCAGTCGCGGTAATGGATAGGCATCAAGGTACGTATACCGATTGATTGTGACTATAGTCGACGACTATACGTTTCTTGTGAGTGGAGCTTTTGGTTACCAGAACTTAAGCCCTCCAAGGTGAGCTCGGCGGTTCGATGACACAATCGTCGAGTAGTTGTTTAATTTCAGTGGCGATAAAAACGTCATCATCTGAGGCATGACGTCGAGACTTTGTAGCGATCGGTTTACAGTCAGGTGCGAGATTTGAAAACAAGGCGGGTGATGTCAGTTGAGCCAGTGCCACTCCGCATAGAGCGAGCGTACCCTGGGTGCCACCAAACGAAATTTCAATTTTTTCATGCAGGCCCAAAAAATCATGTCCGAGAAGGACATCGGTACAAAGACCAGGGAGCACTGATATTCTGAAGCGGTTGTATGATATACCGTTGTACTGGATATCAACGTAACAAAAACCACATGTCTCACATTAGAGTGACGTAGAAGCCATGGTAACCGAAGATTTATCAGGATGTACGATCCAGCCATTTGCTTTTACAGCTGATTGTGATATATAACTGGAAGAACTTCCGGTGTCAAATAGGGCATGGAGGCAGACTTTGTTAACAGTTATTAACGCGGATGCGCGAGACAAGTAGACCAATGACGGTGTTGAAATTGTTGTAGAAAGTAAAGGACTGAATGTACAGTTTGAGATTTGTGTAGATTGTTTCGATCTGCATACACGTTGAAAATGGCCAATTTTGCCACAATTATTACAAATTGATTCTTTAGCTGGACATTTTGTACGGGGATGTCTAGTTCTACCACGAAGGTAACAAGTTTGAATAGTTGGAGCAGAAAGTTCATTACGAATTGATTCAGAAGAATTTGAATCGGAAGTTGTACAACTAAAGTTTGTAGTAGGATTGTATGATTGAGACTGTTTATGAGCAAGCTCAAGTGATCTAGCACATTTATGAGCTTCTTCCAAGCTCAGATCATGCTGTGCAAGTAGTTTCTCCCGAATTGTGCTTGATTGCAGACCGGAAATCAAAGCGTATCGTACTGATTCATTGCAATGTTCTAAAGCGGTAACTGATTTGAACTCGCAATCTTTAGCTAGTGATTTCAATCTCTGAAGAAATTGATCAACATCTTCACCGGCTTCTTGTTTACAAGTAGTCAAAAGATGACGGGCAAAAACAATACTTTTGGGTCGGATATATATCTTCTTCAAAATGTCTACCGCTGTTTCGTAATCGACGCAATCAGCGATGTAATCATAAACAGAGTGGTTGACAAAATGTACTAGCGTTTCAAGCTTATCCAAGCAGCTAGAATTCACGGACTTCAAGTAGGTATTGAAAGTTCTGAACCAATGATGCCATCGTTTATCAGCATCGGGTGAATTCGGGTCGGCGTCGAATAGTTGCGGTTTTAGTATTGAATCTTTCTGAAATAGGATTTCTTGTTTCGTAGTTTTCCATTCAATTTGCTAGATCACTTGAGCTTGCTCATAAACAGTCTCAATCATACAATCCTACTCCAAACTTTAGCTGTACAACTTCCGATTCGAATTCTTCCAAATCAATTCGTAATGAACTTTCTGCTCAAACTTGTTACTTTCGTGGTAGAACTAGACATCCCCGTTTGAAATAACCAGCAAAAGAATCAATTTGTAAAAATTGTGGCAAAATTGGCCATTTTAAACGTGTATGCAGATCGAAACAATCTACACAAATCTCAAACTGTACAATCAGTCCCTTACTTTCTACAACAATTTCAGCGCTTCCGCGTTAATAACTGTTAATAAAGTCCGTCTCCATGCTCTATTTGACACCGGAAGTTCTTCCAGTTATATATCACAATCAGCTGTAAAAGCATTGAGCATTCCTGAACATTGTGCTTCAGGAAATACCCTACAGATAACTGGTGAGCTAAATTCTGACGTCTCGTTCAGAGATACAAAATTCATAGAATTTGTTATCTGACAGAGCATATGCAGCTAAACTTACTTGGTCTTGATTACTTTTTACTTTTGTGCGACTAACTCCTCCTGGAGGATGAGTCGGCTTCAATGAAGATTCTTGGGAATTTGGATACAGAGCGGCGTCTCGATTGGATGGAAAAACTAAATTTGTAGAATTTACCTCTAAATACTGTGTGCAATAGCGTCTCTCTTGCTCATACAACAAATTCTAAACGATGTTTCACACATCACATAATATCCACCTTCAGTTCAGTTTCCAACCCGGTTTAGGCGGCTGCACTAAATTCAAAGAAACTCTCAAGCTTTCACCCAATGCTCAGCCAGTATTTCGACCCAAGCGTTAAGTCCCTTATGCAGCTCTTGAGACTACAAAAATCTGGAGTTATTGAACTCGTCAGTTACTCTTCATGGGCTGCTCCTATTATTATTATTATTGCACAATCTGATACAGATATGGTGCCGTTCAACATAAACAATGAGATGTACAAAGCGAGAAGGGGGGTACAAAGCGTTGTCATAATCGTCATCGTTGAACGTAGGCATGATACTACCCGGTTGCCTACACCGAAGTAGGCTGCTCCTATAGTTGTTGTTCAGAAATCTAATGGATCCGTACGTATTTGTACCGATTATTCCATATGACTCAATAATGCTTTGCTTTCTCCTCAATATCCACTCCAATTCCCGAAGATCTATTCACACGTCTAAACGACGGAACATGTTTCGCAAAACTTGGTCTGTCGGATGCATATCTTTAAATTGAAATTGCGGGTGAATGCAAAGAACTACTGAACATAAATTCGCACAAAGGACTATTCCGGTACAATCGTCTATTTTTTGGTGTGCATTCATCTCCCTGGCTATATTTCAACAGATTATGGATATAATGCTGACCGGTTTGTCAGGTACTGCATCTTACCTACGTGACATAATCATTTGTGGATCGAACAGTAACGAGCTTATGGATCGCACATCTTGTGTTATCGAGCGGTACGGTAAACGGTGATGAAACATTCTTAAATCATGTCCATCACAAACGAGATTGCATCGGATGTGCAATCGTGCAGTATTTCTGTGCTGTGCTGCTAACATCGTGCTAAATTAATTTGCCACCGGTAGTGTGCTGCATGCTGAAACACACTGGAGTCTCACTACCATTTCTATTTTCTTTCTATTTCTTTTATCAGATCTGTCTAGGCCTGGGCAACCTGACAGTATCTCAGCCCACATATAGTCTCTGACTGTGCGGCACTTTGCCTGGATCAGGCTTGTACTTTCACATCACACACACACATCGAGCGTATTCGCAACTACTATCTATAAAATGCTCCTGCGTGGCGTGCGTCTCAAATAGCCTCTGACAACCAAGTCCAACTCCTGGCCTGCACGAGTGGCTTTCACAAGCCCGGCGGAACTGCTCTTACTGACAGGAGATGTATGTATGTATGTATGAAAGCACAAGCCTGATCCCGGCGAAGTGCCGTACAGTCAGAGACTGCACGTGGGCTAAGATATTGTCAGGTTGCCCAAGCCTAGACAGATATGGGGAAACAGAAATAGAAATGGTAGTGAGAGAACAGCGTGTTACAGCATGCAGCTCGCTACCGTTGGCCAATCAATTTAGCACCATGTTAGCCGCACAGTACGGAGATGCTGCACGATTGCACATCCGTGCAGGAGAGGGGGCGAAGGCGGGTGACTGGCGCCTTAACACCAGTTTGCTCCGGGCAGATGGAGCTCGTCAGCTACTGGAAATCCATCTAGGGGAAGGAAAACCCTGACTCCAAACCCCCACTGCCTTGTGGGTCACCCAATTGCGGGAAAGGCTTCGGGAGAAAACCCCGAGGAAAAATCCGGGGAGAAGCCCCGTAGGTAGATAACTGGCGCACAGCGCGTTTTTCTGCCAACTCCCTGCTGCCTTGTAGGTTGCACTTGGCTGTGCAAAAGCTAGAGAGGTGTACTCGAACAAACACCAAGTGGTGCTGGGGACATCACTTGTGCACTATCCCCAAGAAACTTCATGGTGATGTTTCAATCCGAGACATCAATGAAGCCGGCTAATCCACCCGTGGAGCCAGCCGCACAAAAGTAAAAGTAAGTAAGTATTCGCGACTACGGATTTCGTCTTCGTAGCGACAAATGTGAATTCTTTTTGACTTCTATAAAATAACTCGGTTTCATTTTTGACGCACATGGTCGCCCTCGCGATCCAGATAACGTTAGTGCTATCTGCAGTATGCCTCCTCCCAATAATATAAACGATTGCGGATCTTTCTTGCGACTCATCGATCATTATAATGAAATCTCACCTGAGATGCATCGTGTACGCACACCCTTCAACCAACTTTTAAAAAAGAAGCACCATGGTTTGGGTCAAAGTTTTGTCAAAGCAGCTTTCGATCAATTGAAATCTTTGCTTTACTAGGATTTGATCCTAACGCACTTCAACCCATCAATGGAAATTGTTGTCAACACCGATGCTTCAAGCCACGGTATAGATGCAGTCAGTTGTCATGTTTTTCTTGATGGAAGTGAAAAGGCCGCCAGATCCTTCACATCTGCAGAGATCAACTATGGAAAAATTGAGAAAGAAGCTTTGACAATCATTTTTGCTGTTAAAAGATCCCACAAAATGCTACAAAGATATCATTTCACTGTTGTGACGGATCACAAGCCACTTTTGAGCGTATCCGGTTGCAAAAAGGGGAAAACCGGTTTATACAGCCAATCGACTGCAACGATGGGCCCCTATCCTTCTCAAAAATGATTTTTAAAACAAATATAAATTGGCCAAGGCCGTCACATGAAACCATTCAAGATATTGCGACTCAGCTGACACTGATAAAGAAATTTCGGTACACCAATCGATGCCCGGGAGATTAAAGTCTCCAACAATAGCAATGCGTGTATTTCTTTCCATACTTCCAATGTGTCCCTCGGTAAATGATTGTCTAATAGTGAAGCTGTCGGGCTTCTATAAGCCCATGCAAGTGCTAGTCTCCTCCTAGCGACAGCATGTATGTATGAAAGCACAAGCCTGGACCAGGCAAAGTGCCGCACAGTCAGAGACTGCACGTAGGCTAAGATACTGTCAGGTTGCCTAGGCCTAGCGACAGTAAGAAATACCGGTGTTAGTTGGATTGTGTGAGAAGCAATCTTTATCAATGTCACACTGTGGCGAAGGTCTTCATTTATCATAATTGCCACACCCTCACCCGTATCCCTATATTGACGATAGATGGGCTACTTAGTTGACACAAATGACGGTAAATGATGATCCGATTTCAACCATGATTCGGAGGTGGCAATTATATCGACATGGTTTTCCTGTGCAGCAAGCTGCAGCTCTCCCCACTTATTACGAACACAGCAAGCATTTGTGTACAGTACACGGGCATTTCTATGGGGCACACAGTTAAATCCACGTTACTCAGGGTCGGAGCACACTCGTTGATACCTCGTTTGACTGCGTATGCGAATGAGAACGTACCGGCCTAATGGTAGTTGTACATAGATTTTTCTCGTTTAGGAGCCTGCATAAAAGCGAATCTTGCTTATTTTCTGGCGTAGTGCCTTGAAGTCCTTAGAGGCGTTCGCTTGCCAACGAGTTTTCCACGTACTAACATTCTACTGGCGGCCATTTTGAAGTACATCTTCAATGACTACTACAGCAGATGGCTTATATAGTTTATTTTTGCTAATGTTGATAAAGTTTAAGGGAGTGTTCAAGCCGATGTTGGGTGTTTTGTAAAACTTTCTATGAAAGTGTCATTGAGGCCACGTATCCGGGACAACTTTGAAACTCCTATTTGTGTAGCGTTCAAGATATGCACTTTTCGAAAGAAACGTGTCCCTGTTCAGCTGGTGTAGAAATTCTACCAAAATTGGGCGAGCGATACTTACAGTTGGGTTCCATCGGCCTACACGATGGACTCCTCTTGCCTGAGAAGTTAATTAGCCCTGCTATGCGCAAGACGTCCTGAACCCTGGAGTGGTCCATTTACCGCGGGATTCGCTTTCGCGAATCAGCACCTCTCCCCGATTTAGAATGAGCAAAGTACGAGTTGGCTTCATTTTCGCGACTCTATTTGATCCGACAAGCTTACTAACTTGCTCAGCCAGGGCATTTATTTGTCTTTCTAAAGCAACGTAGTTCTATCGCTGCGAGTTTATTGGAGACTTATTCTTAGCGACGGCTTTCTTTATACGGTTCTCTTTACCCCTGAGGTACATTTTGATCCCAGCCGATGGTAATTCGGGAGGGGCTGTTGCAATTATGATAAATGAAGACCTTCCCCACAGTGAGATATCGATAAAAATTGTTTCTCACGTGCTTATAGAAGCCCGACAGATTAACCATTAGACGATCATTTACCGAGGAACTCATTGGAAGTACTAAAAGGGCAATGCAACGCATTACTAATTGTTGGAGACTTCACTAAAGAGATGGCGGCTGCGAGGCGACCTAATAGAAGCCTTCAAGATTCTAAAGGGTCTTACGTGTGATAATATTACTGAACTCCTTAAATTTTCCCCTGAAACATCGACAAGGGGTAATTCTATGAAACTTCTAAAGAGTAGGCCTAGGTTGCTGGCACGTGAGCGCTTCTTCAGCAACCGTGATGTCAACTTATGGAACAAGCTCCCAGATTGTATGGTAAACCTCACAAATTTGGGTTTAAAAGGGAATTAGGCGCTAAATGGCCTACCATATTTTCGCACATTGTGTAATTAAAAAAAAACTTTAAAAAACAACAAAAACGTATTGTTACATTTTTTTATCTCATATCTGTCTAGGCCTCGGCAACCTGACAGCATCTTAGCCCACATGCAGTCTATGGCTGTGCTGCACTTTGCCTCGACTAGGCTAGTGATTTCATACAGCATACATTGTTTACGCATATTATTGCATTGTTTCCTGAATAGATGACCTCTCACCGTGGTGGTGAAGAGAAACACTATCTTACTTTTCAGATATCCGGGAACAAGAACATGTTCAGTTCAGTAGGCACAGGACAGTAAGTAGCTGACAAGCCAATCGAGCGTCCAGAATTTCTTTCGGTGGAAAGCTGCGGAGAAGCACCCACCACTGCCAAAGGTCCAATTCTGTTTCCTCCGTGTGGAACCTCTGAGGGTCGTAGGACTAAGAGAATGTAGTTGGGGAGCACCGCGCTATAATCGATGCACTGCCAAAAGGTAATTTTCTATTTACTCTGTTTGCAATCTCTGATGATCGCAGTGCCAGGCACTGTACCGGATAGTAGTAGGCCAGCAACGCGCAATAATCGATGCTTGAAAAAAGAAAATGCAGTTTCTCCTCACCAGCACGGTGAGATGTGAAACATACGAGCTGTATACTCAACATCGAAGTGCCGGGTGCTCAACCGCATACCGTCGAAGGAAATCTGGGCGCGTGATTGGCTTTTAGCCACTTTCAGCACTGTGCAACTTGAACTTCTCGTGTGCAACTGAACTGAACTGAATATTTATAGATATATAAATATATTTTTTCTCCAAAAACTTATTAGAAAAGGTTAATTGTAGTTATGACGTATGTATGATGCAATTATTTGATTATCAATTTACAGCAAAATCAGAGAAATGCATTTCGGAAATGGATTGTTAAGCAGTGCGTAGGAAATACAATCAACTTGAACGTACCGCGCAAAGTTCCAAGGCGCTTTCAGATTAAACGAGATTGGATAAAGAGCTACAACGATATCGCTACCGATCGACGCTTGTTTACTAGCGTGATTTGAGACGTCAATGAAGCTTGATAATCCAAATGTGAAACCGGCCGCACAAAAATAAAAGTAAGTAAGCTCAAAATTCAAAATTTTCGTGAAATGATATTCCGGACGCGGTAGCGATCGATTTTCTTTTGTTCGCCGATGATCTGAAACTGTGGGTCTCGGTCAGTTTCTGCGATGGCCACAAGCAACTGCAACCATCAGTTGATGACTTAGTCAGTTGGACACATCGCTGGTCACTGCCTATCAATGAGGATAAGATTGTGGTCATGCGCATAAAATCCGATGACACTGGTGGTGAATACTTTCTTGGAGGTAAGCTTATTAGAGCGGTGACGGTCGAAAAAGACTTGGAGATTCTGGTTATGAATTCCTTGAAGTCGAAGGCTGATACTTGTCGGAGAATAGGCAGCGCTACCAGGATGTACTGGGCGACTCGGCGTTCATTTTTGTCCATTACCCCGCGAACGTTCCAGACACTTTTCTCTGCGTACATTCGTCCTTTGTTGGAATAGGGGCCACCTGATGCATTTTCTCACTCTAAAGGCGAATGCGACATCTTTGAGAGGGTACAAAGGAGGGGCACTAAGATGGTTTGTCGAATATGCCAACTCGTGTACGAGGATAGGAGGAGCTTACTGAAACTCTACCCCCTAGAGCTTTGAAGGGGAACATTTGACCTGCTCCTGACACGCCGTATTCTTCTCATCAATATGGAGACGAGTTCCCCCCAGTAATTCCGATTAGTAGGTGAGTCGAGAACTCGGAGACATGACTTTAAGCTTCAGAAGCCTAGAAGGCTGAAGTTGAGTAATGCGAGCACGCTATCCACGCGGGTGGTGAACACTTGGAACTCTCTACCGAAAGCGCTTCTGTCTCTACCATCTGATCAGCTATTCAAAAGCGCGTTGGATCAGCATTTGTTGAGACGGATGTAGTTCATCCCCGGAGTGACAGTGATGTTCCTCTACTCTCAGGGTTTGCCTTGTCAGCAGAAGTCACCCATGTCTATTAACGTTATGAAGCTTAAACGGGATTTTATCCCTTTCGCTTTTGATTCAGAGGAAGGAGAAGTTCGATCTGCACCTGGCCCGCGGTAATTCATTTCTGTCTATATGGTGACGAGTTCGCCGCATCTTCAGACTAGTAGGTGAATCAGAGAGTCGTCAGCATAACCTTAAGTTCCAAAAAACGAAAGGACTTAAGCTGACCAATGCGAGAAGAAAAAGACTTTATTTGTGTACACGAATTTTCAGCGATTAAAGTGATTTTCCCACAAAGTTGTGAAAAAGTGGAATGTATGAAATCACACAAGCCTGATCAATGCAAATTGTCAAACAATAAATCTTGTAAGTGGGCACACTGTTTTCGCGAGTGAGAACAAATTGGAATTAGCTGCTGAATGAGGTCCTGTACTTACCATCAGAACAGTCTTTGGAAAGCGCGTTGGATCAGTATTTTCTGAAACGTTGGGAGATGTATATCTGAATGATGTAGTGGTGGTCCTTCTTCTTTCAGTGCTTGCCATCTTAGCAGGAGTCATTCATGATTCTTGTTGTGACGAAGGTTAAACAGGAAGTTTATCCGTTCTGCTTTCGATTCAGAAGATGAATAATTCATTGAAGCGTGGATCATCAATATTTTGACGCTCTAATCAAGAGTCAGACGAATTGTCAAGCAACGCGAAGCAGGAAAAGCAGTAAAGCGAACACGAGAAATAGAAACCTAGCCAGCGGAATATACAACAGTAATTGCACAGCATTTTTGACAGCAAACATATCTTCGCTGAAACCATTAAAACAGCTCGCAGCGCAACAAAACGAACTAACATTTACATAAATCAAAGTTTACGCTCTGAAGATCAGATCCACGCACTGGATGACGGTGACAGTATATCAGTAGTATCATATGAAGAACGCGCTAAATCGCTGGGTGATCCGTATTCCGCATTTAACCACTTACCAGGTCAGTCATTGCAACTGAACCACACGAATGGTGTAATACTTGATCGTATCACACGTAACCTGACCCAAGTGAAGCGCATGATTCAGACTCTTACCACTGTGAAATTCCAAGGTCCAGATAACATACATCATCTCCATCTGAAGACTCTGGTTACGATCCGCTGATCCCTTATGCATTTTATTCAATAAGTCACTTTGTGATAGTGCTGTTTCCTCTGAATAAGACTCTATCGTAAAACCTTTCCCGGAAACCGTTAACCGTGGAACTCCCGCAAATTACAGACCAATATGCTTTACTTCGGTTATGTGCTAGTTACTGAAATCAATATTAAACAAGCATGCTGCAAGATCTACACTCAAACCATTTACTCGCCTAGGAAAGCATGGATATTCGAATCAAAATTCTTGCATTACCAACTTACTGACGGCTCGATACCACTGGACGAGAGCGCTAAATGATGGTCATAGTGTTGATGTTGTGGTGGTGAAGTTCAGCAAAGCTTTTCATGAGGTTAAACATGTAAAACTGCTAGAAAACCTGGTGTGATACGGTCTATCTGGAAAGATAATCCCATGGTTCTATTCCCTTCGAATCAGTCGCAGGTGTTGCGTCAATGTGAAAGAACTTGTTATTGTTCGGTATCCCACCACAAGTGGTGTTCCAAAAGGTACAGTTCTGGGTCCGTTACTGTTTTGAATGTACGATAATAATAATAATACTATATTCTTGGTAAACCGAGGCATGCATAATGGGTGATCAGGTTATCAATGTGTACAAAATAAATTAATTGTAAAAATGACCTTATCAAGCGGAATTTTTGAATATTTTTTCGTTTAATAAAGGATGGTAAAATTACAATAGTAAGAAAGTTAATTTTTTCGCGCAATGTCACACAGTAATTAAGATTCATCTCGATTGCATCAAATAAAGCAAATGGAGAGGATCCTATAGATTCTGGAGCAGGGATTGAAACAAGAAAATAAAAGAAATGGTGCGCATGAAGATTTAATTGTCACAGTAAAAATAAATTTATGAAATGAAGAAAGTTCTTTTATAAAAATATAAATTGACCTCTTGGGAATGTTGGTGGATTTGATTGAAGAAAAGTATATAAAAAACCGAAGTTAAATTGAAAAAAACATTAGAAAATGGAGGGGATGTGGAGAGATTGTGATTTGAAATTGCATGAGGTTTGTGAGACTTTTGATAAGGAATTAACATTCAAATAAATTGAGCGGTACCAGGTCATTCCATACTGAAAAATAGTATCTCAACAACCAATCACTTCGAAGCTAGCCTGGGCACTTGACATGCATGGGTTGATAGTCGATGTTTACCAGGGTAGGTTACATAGAGAACCAACCTTAACCGAGTCCGTCCACATCTCACATGGGCTTAACGTGCTGCTCGCAGATCTGGCATGGTCTTAGTAGGAACCTAGTAGGAACAGTTGTAGGCGCACCCGTATGCTAGACAACAAAAAAGCAGATGCCTCGAAAAAACAGTATATGCAGAGAATTTCCTGCATCCCGATGGCACACGGCCACGCCTGAAAAAAAACTGGATCTCGTCCAGGTCGTACTGGGAAGGTTTGTCTTAGCTGTGACTATTCATGGTTGGGGCTACCGGATTGGTTGGAGACAATCGTCGGTGGTCCGTGAATGGCGTGTGCCACGGTTGCATTGGTGGGAATTGTGAAGATGCACAACATCCATCTTAGCAGCAGGAACGCGTGTCTGGAAGCGTGATCACTCAAACCAGCATGAGTGTTGGAACGAATGAAAGGTCACCGAGGACTTGTACTGTATGTAGTTTCCCTACAAGACGGCATATGGTTCCGCCATCGAAATCAACTACGTTCTATAATTGGCACGGTAAGTCACGCATACCTCGTAGCAAACCACAATTTCCAACACATTCAAGTTACCTGACTTGACCATGACAACAAACTTCCATCAACCTCACAAAACCCTTTCCCATTATTATAGTGTACCTTCAAACGTTCACCATTTTTGCCATTTAAATAAAAACCATTTTCTCTGTCAAAATAACTTTGAACCTTGGACTTCGCTCAAAATTCCATTCCGGTATTGTTCGGTTTTTTGGCTGTCGGGTTAAGAACAACGCATCGAGTGATTGAACGAAACATCGCTACATCACCTGCATCTATCATAACAATTTGGTGACGGGACAAATCATCATAATAGCAGGCGAGGGTTGGTATGTGCCAAGTGAAACTGGAATTTGCCGTGTGCGATCAAAAACTTGAAAGGCTGCAGCAACCAGTTCTTCGAATTGAGTGTCGTTATCAATCAAGGCGTTTGCTTTTGTACCGTTTTCAGGTTAATCCTGCACCCACAGCTCTTTTAAGATTAGTGTTCATACAAAAGACGTCGCAGGTTCCTAAATGTTGAGTTGTTTTGCCATCAACCATTTGCTCGACACTGAGAAACTTCCGCAACTTTAGTTCGTCTATAGAGACCAATCAACGAATTATTTTACTTTTCGATGTATCGTAGGGAGATTGAGCAGATTTGTTAAGTATGAGATCTGCGTACTTCCACAACCCGTGTAGGGAAGTTATAAAAATATCAGAATAGCAGAAATCCTGGATGTGTGTTCTATGCTGAAGAACTCAGTATCAGTCTGAGAGAACCGAAAAATAGCATCCCATTTACTTGATTCGGCCAATCACATCTCAGTAGATTCCATGGTGAACAGATTAAAAGGAATCGAAATTATTCATCATGAATAAATGAGGAACATTCCGCTTAGAATGTATATCTTAAGCTTTTATTCATATACGCAAGTCCAAATCGCTACACACTGTAACCAATTATCGGCCTATTAAGCACAAACCATCTCTTTTGGAATATTTAAATTGCTTATCAGGCAGGCAACGCTAGCATACCTGACACCAAACTATTTCAATTCAATTCAATTTAATTCAATTCAATTTAATGGTCTAAAAAGCACATAGCTTTACAAAAACCACAGAATAATATGCGAATTACAAATAACATAGGTAGTAAAACGGGGTTTGTTTGCCTACTGATTAGTTCAGGAATCACGTAAAAATACATAGAGCCAGAAATTGTTTTCAACCGGTTTTTTTGATAGGGTAAATAATGTGAAGTGTAATTCGATGAATGGGTTCAACAGTTTATGAATGTGAGTGATATATTGTTTCAATGTTTGGCTTGTCGAAATGAAGTTGTTCCACGACGATTTGAATTTATCAAGTGGTTGAAGTGCAACGTACGGGGGGTAGGAGTCGAAGTAAAAACATCCACGGACAGAATGAAAATACCTTCGACAGTTCAGCCCCAGTCGGGAGAAAAAGTACTGCATAGGTATGGACTCAGCTTGTTCGTGGTGGTAGTCGGTGACCGTTGATTCAGGGATGGTTGTGGGTATGCAGTATATTGAACCAAGAACAAGTCGCGCTGAGGACGGTAGGTAGCGAGAGTCGGAAAAAGATTGAGGCTGTAATCCGATCTTCGTATGTTAATGTTTTAAAAACCGTACGAGCTTGGTGGTCCGATGATAAATTCTCTGCAAGAGGCGAATGTCATTCTGTAGACAGGGTGACAAGTCTGAACCGCATACCCAGGGTTGGCCTCAAGGACGTATTATTATTCGATGAACAGTGTGCTCAGTGAAACTCCCGAACACGCGTTTTAGAAGAAGCAGTACTCGTGACGTCTTTTCATAGACAAGCACGGATTTCGTCATAGAAAATCTCGCATCAAGTGTCAACTAGAATTTTTTAAAGACGTCGCAAAATTACAAAATTTCGGCTTAAGAATCTATGGTTATGTTCATTGATATTACTAAAGCCTTTTGCACGGTCTCACATAATTTATTCTTAGCAAATCTATCTGCCGTAGGCTTTATTGGTTTCAATCCTTCCACACTAGTCTCACCTTCTATGTAGATATAAATGGGTGCCGTTCACAAAATTCACGTATTCCGAGCAACGTCATACAAGCAAGCGTTTTGTGTCTATAACTTATCTTGATTTTTATAACACACTGTAAGATCTTGTTGTTTGTAGATGATATGAAAGTCGCCATAGCCTTCATATTTAACAATACTGGAGACGACATATGAAAATTTAACCTAGGCCAGCATGCTTTACTTCAGTGGAGTATTCAAAACCGTCTCCATTTTTCCACCAATAAATGTACTTTCAAAATTTTGAATGTATCATTCGAAACGATTCAATCTTCTTGAGTAATGCACCACTTCAGCCAGCACAGTTTATACGCGATTAAGGTTATCAATATTTTGGTTAACTTTTATATCAGGAACAAATTTGCTACATGATATATAAAACAAAACCGAATATAGTTTTAATTTAAAGATTCAACTCTATACCCCAATGCAAGCTAGAACTTACCAACGTAAATACACTGCATTCATTCAATTATTACAATAATAAATCGAGCAACATATTTCGAACTAATGGTTATGCGTTGAAAGGCATTCAACGATTTTTCACAGGACCCATTACCTCGAGTTCGGATTAACATACATATAGGAAAATACATACAAAGGAAAATATTTGAGATATTAGGATTGGAACCAATATGGTTTCGCAGAATACAACAAAAACTATTGTTATTTTCAGAACATTGAAAAAGGATAAGGTCGGCATTGATTCACATTCAGATTTCAAACATCTGTAATATAAAATGTTCGCCATAAAAACAAAATAAAAGTACCGATAATTCACAAACGTGTATGAGAAGATATTTTTAATTCAAAATATTCTTGTATATGGAAACCACTTCCTGAGAAAATACGACTCATTAATGCTTTAATGATTACAAATGCAACGCAAAATACTTTTAACACCGGGAAAAATAACCAAGCTATTCCATATTAATACAACTCCCGATTATTTCTACTTGAATGTTATTAAGGGCTTTTATTTTATTACACGTATATTTAAAGAGCCATTTCCCTTTATCGTTGAGAATTTACTATCTGGAATGATAGAACTTTAAGATAATACACTCACTCGATTATTGAAATGATGAAGCCACTTTCGCTACCTGGATTCGATTAAATAAATCCTGATTCTGCATTTATCCGCGTGATCTTACATGCTGATCTCCTGCGTGAATAGACAGTATAATTCTGACCTATCAAAAGTGTAATAAAACACTTTTCCCTATTTCACACATTTAGTGTTATTTTTGTGAAGTTTAATCAATAAATTTTACTAATGATATCCATTTTGTTTTACGTAAACTATGTAAACGATTGTTACTCAGTTATTCTTCATTAGTTGCCAAAGCAAAAATGTATGATTATATTCATATATAACATTTGTTAAATCACTATTTTATTTTATGTTTTTAATCAAAACAACTGATCATGCATTGATTGAGTTGTTTTATCCAAGAAATTACATTATTATTGTTATTATTACCATTATTATTATTTAAGATATATTGATGTTTATGTGAGAGATCAGTTTGACCAAACGTAAAGAAAACTAATAGAGTTGAGAGATCGTGTGCGCAATTTTGAATAAAACTGGGAGGCTAAATCAAATTTAGATCATTAAAACATGTGCTAATCAGATACTTGCCAACTTTTACTGTGCTAGATTATTAGAGTTGATTTTTGATAGCTGACGGATGCCAAACAAGACAGAGCCCTGTTAACACACATACTGATGAACCCATGATCGACAAAATTTTCAGGATTTTAAAATAAGCATCCATTATAACTACTTGTAGTAATTTGAGATAATGCCGTTGACAGAATTATTGCAGATGTTTTAAAATGTACAGCGCATCAATGACAATATAATCAATGTTTTGAGACTAAATTTGAGAGCGGCTGAAGAAGATACAGTTTGTAAGTTAAGAACTACTTTTACAGTTAAGATGCTGAATGAATGTATTACATTTACTCAAACGCATTGAGATCTATCCATAAAATATCCAAAAATTGAGTTGTCGATGCTGTGTTTTTTACAATGATTGCACAATTCGAAGAGTTGTAAGCAAACCAGTAAATGATGAATACTTTACCAACAAGTGACTTTTGATAGAGCTAATGTTGAATTAGTTCATTTGACTGTTTCAAGCGCATACGGATCCTGATCTTACTGTCCATACCTGATGATTGCAAGCAACACGAAACCGGTCGTGGGGTGTGTGACGGAAAAACATGCAAATGAATATTAATTTATTTGACGTTATTGAAGTCTAAATTCAAGGTTACAATTTTTAAATGACATGTTCTGAAAATACGTTCACGAATATATGTATGGTAAGATTGATTGCCATAATGATGTTGTTAAATTTTTTCACAACGTTTACTTTAAAATGAATATTATTCACGTAACCTCTTTTAGATGTTCGCGTAACCTACTAAATATGTTCGATATAACCATTTTTATCCAGTTAAGCATCATGAAATTGAAAATTGAAATTTGACAAAAGCCTGGAATCGATGCTCATTTTCAGAAACTTGATATTGACCAAATTCCTCCGGAAATTGTTTTTAATATTTTACCCACATTTGTGTTCATTTTAACATTTTACGACATTGTTCGATCGCGAGTACATCAACCAAAGCAAAGCAACACTTAACACACGTCTTCGCATCTAGCACTACAACCGAAGCTGCGAAACAGCCCAAAAATCCAAGCCAACGTATCCATGCAGACATTGTGGAGAATGGCTTTTTCACCGGGAATGATCCTACAGAACCAACCGATGCAAGCAATGCAATCAAATAGGACACAAAGATGGGTTCTGTCAGAAAACAGTTAACCATGAGACACTAAACAAACAAAAAAGTTTCTTTCCACGTTGTCACACCCGAACATCAAAGCCATTTTCACGATCACTAAGCCTTTGTGCTAACCAGCATGAAAACTTTGTAATTGCTTACGTAGATACCCAAACAATTTATCGCTAATTATCTGATGCGATCAGAGCACTCCCGTTCACAGTGTCAGAATTTAAGAGGGAAACAAGATCAGACTCAATTCTTCGGACAGCCATCGAATACACAAAAACGAAATGGCCACAGAGAATTCGAAAGTGTCCATTGTTGGCCATCTTGAGACGAGGTGGGTCACTTTCTATTATTAATGATTGCCTCGTACACAGATCATGTAATAATACCTTCTTCTCTCCGTTTTCGAGTTTTCAGATAACTACATCTGGGACACTCCTGATTCGGTTGAATGAAATCAATCGTAAGATCTCACGTGCTCTGGCCGGGCATTGACAAAAATATCGAAAATGTGGTTCGTTCTTGATGCCAGGATTTGTCATCCGTTTCAAAAACGAATGCTCTGTCTCTTGATGAAATAAAGCTTTCAAACAAAACGCGTAACAGCCTCAGTTATTACGCTTGAACAAAAAAGCTCTTTGAAGCGTATAGTGGTAAGCTACGTCTACCGTAGTCTGAACATTAGTTTAGAAGAAGATGCTTTTATGAAAATTAGACTTTTGTCTCTTTTTGCCATAGCACATCGTGCTGTAATATTCGGTGATTTCAATCTACCCGAAATAAGCTGGGAGTATCAAACCTTGTATGCTCCAAAGAACGCGAACGACTTCCTGGACTGGCAACACTCCCATGTTAGTTATTTCCACTCCTGAAAGCGGTATAAAACATTTGGTATTCCTACCACCACTGGAAAAGAGCGACTATGTAGTGTTAGTCTGCGCGGTACTCTTGTCAGTTGATAAACCACCACTAAAGCTGTCTCAATGCTTTCATAGGATTGATCCTGCTGCACTAGTGCATGCAGCAGCGCTAATTCCACAGCAAAACATTGCCCATGTGAATGGGATGTGGGTCAGATCAAGGAACACTTCCTTCATCTTCAGGATTGATTCGCTCCTGTCGTAACCGTTCGCGAAAATGCTAACCTTCAACGGTGGTCAGCCTCAGTCTCCTGTAGCGTACATCACTGCAACGCAAAATGGAGGTGTTACAAGTTTACTCCCACATGTGGGACTTGGACCCGTTACAAAGAAGCGCGAAATATCGCTGTTTCCAAGATACGTGCTGCAAATTTCTCTTTCGAAATGAGACTCGCTCGAATGGGCAATACTCAACCGAAACGATACTACAGCTACGTTCAATCTAAAACCTCAACACAAAGAGGTGTATGTAACTTGAGAAGAAACGGTGGCTCTGCCGTCGTTGCAAGCATAGAAAAGGCTCGCTAGTTCTTCTTGTATTTTCAAAACTCGAACTATTTTGCGCTATCACTTCAGTGTTCACTCGCTGAACGCCCCCTCTGCAATTACCTTACATTCGAGGTACACAGTGTCAAGACTATATTGGCCAGCGTAGAATACGAAATGACAGCAGATCTTGATAACATACATCCACGAATGATCCGACTGCTAGCTCTAAGATTAGCTGCGCCAAACACAGAATTTTTCACAGCATCACTCAGACAAAACAACCTTCCTTTGTACTGCCCATCCATAATGGAGAAGCTTCTTCGGCGGTCAAAAGTCACAGCTTGTTATCCTCACTAGTGTAATATGTGAGGTTATGGAAAGGTTGATCCGCGCAAAAAGTTTTGGATACCTAACTAAACACTCAATACTGAGTGCCGCACAACACGGATTCCTAAAATGTAGGAAAATTGACGAAATTGTTGAGCTTTCTAAACGAGGTTACTAAGAGGATGGATGAGGTATAGCGGCAGAAGTTTTCTATCGCGACTTTAGTGAGGCTTTTGTTTCAGTC